>BMAO01026991.1:0-21175 GCA_019973975.1 Trichonephila clavata
ATCATTATTCTACGAAAGAATCTATATATCAAATTTAAAGACAGTGCGTCAAATAGTTTTAAAAATGAAATAATTATCTATAACGCCCCCTAAGCCCCTGCAACGCCACTTGGGGGTCGATTTTCAGCAAACTCATTTTGTAGCGGATCTCTACTCTCTGAAAGGAATCTGCTTACCCAATTTCAAGACACATCAAGTAGTTTAAACATGGAAACCATTATTTATAACGCCCCTTAACCCCTGTAACGCCCCTTGCGTTTCGAATTTCGGAAAATCCGTTCTTAGCTGATGTCTACTCTATCAAAGGAACATGTCTACCAAATTTCAAGTCTGTAGGTTGAATAGTTCCAGAGATTTCGTGATTAGTCAGTCAGTCAGTCAGTGAGTCGCTTTTCTCCTTTATATATATAGATTAACACATTCTTAGTTTTTAAACAGACTTATACATATCAATATAAAATTAGTTTTTATGAAAAATTTTTGCTTCAGTAAAAAATTGAAATTATTTTAAAGATGTAATTTCTAAAAGTTTAGCAGAAGAATAAAAAAGGCGAAAATATGTTTTGAAGCTACTAGAGATATCTCTTTCAAACATATTGCAAACAGTGGTGCTAATATTATTACAAATTACTTAATTTCAACCGACATTCATCAAATGAAAGCAAAAAAAAATAACTGTACACAGATTTGTTTTTGTCCTAAAAGTGGAATATTTAAAAGCTAATCATGGGCTTCCAATACATGGCAACCTGATTTGAGTGTCCTAAATGCTAATCTTAATCTTAATATTAATGAATATTGGTTTGTAATCTATTTTTGAAAATTAAAAGCAATTTCAGTAATACGTTTTTTAGACAAAGGAAAGGGGGAGAGCAGTAATCTACATTTTATTTAGAATTTATAACTTATACCCTATTTAAATTTGTAAGCAATGACAGCTTGATAAGTTATCAAAAGTTTATAAAACTAAAATATATAAACGCTCGCTCCAATTTATTAACTAAAATTGCTTAGTCAAATGAAAAAATCAAACAATGCACAAATGAACAATTTTTACTTCAGACAATATTCAATATATAAACAAATGTTAAGAACTAATTTCTCATCCATCTTCTATTAACACAATTATCTGAATACAATTGAAATGTTTAATTATTTTAAAGCCATGATGTGCGACAAGAATTCACCAACAAATATTCCAGAAAGACTAAATTACAAATGCATCTAGCCTTACAGAGAACATCAGCTAGCATTTTCAATTAAATAATTTTTTTATTATAAATAAAATAAACAGTAAAAATAAGCAAGTTTTGAGCTTCTATTTAGATTTGACAGGTAGTATTCTAGTCGTTCAACAAATATTCCTTTCACTATATACTTACCTGTTGATTCTCTCGCACGTCCATAAACATACATAACACGGCTTCTGTCTAAAAAGGTCTTATCACATTCAAACTATTCGTAGAGCGATTTGAATTAGATAGTATCGGCATTAGTTGACATCATTAATTACGCATCGATAATTCAGATATAAAATATATATATGGCAATACTTCAAAAAATTCTTTTTTTAAGTCTGAAGGAAATAAATTGCAATGAAATAGTAAATTCCGCTGATAGAGAAAAAATCCCCCCCCCCCCCGTTGTTTATTGGAAAGGACTCGTGTTCCAAAGGACCCCGTTAAAGCGATGTCTAACGTGATATTTCGTAATGGCTCAAGTATTATGCATGTGCGTTTACAGTCGTGGGATCTTTACTTTTTAATACAAGGTTATTATTTTTTTCATTTGAAAATTGCAAAAGTTTAATACACGAGTCTGATGTGAAATCAGAAAGTGGACGTATGGGCTTTTAAAAAGAAATTGATACCTCAATTCTATTCAAAAACTGTTGAAAAGCTGGTGCTTAAAAAGCTCTTCAAAATTTCTGGTGTGGTATAAGTTTAAAAAACTCATAGCAACTAACAATCCACGGGTCTTACATTCTTCGTTGTTCAGACATTATTCAAATTTCACATAATTCCCCATTTTCTGTCCTAGATATATCTTAAATGCTAGAACATAGCAAATTGCATTGTAATGAATATCTAGTTATGTACTGTTTGATTCAGTGATTCTAAATAAGTACGATGTGTTTAGAGCGTATTTATATATAAGACAGAATTCCACCTTTCATTAAATAACTGCAACGACGAGTTATGCTGATTTAAAGCATTTACAAGCTTCTATTTACCATTAAAGTCTGCAGAAAGTTCTTGAATGATGCATTATATAAACTATGTTGCAACTCTTGTGATCGTCGTACCATGGCTTCTTTGTACACGCGCAAATACATTCCTTCTAATGACCCAAAGGTCTCGTAAGACACTTCAGAAACACTTCCCTTGACATTACAGAACTCATAAATTGCTTTAGCAAAAGCTTTTTCATCTGAACACTCTTCTGACTGACTAACAGTCACGTAAACACCAACCCTCTTGACTGCATTAAAAGTCGATTCTCGACAGGATAGTTGAAAAGGATCAAAAGAAATACAACTGAAAGGGGAGATCTTAGAAGTAAGACTCGCTGTCCAAAAACCTGTTGTTTTCATCCACAAATACTAGGCTAAGTCGTGTGAATAAAGTGCTTGTAACTGAATTATTTGCTTGGAGTTTTCTACCATCCGAAATTCTTCGACAGTTTGTTTTCAAATTTCGAAAGAATTTCAAAGCTGTATTGATAATAACTTTAACCTATCGCACTAATAAAAGCCTATTCTTTAAAAAATATTAGCCATCTGTATTTTAATACGTTTTTTCAGCGTAACTCTAAAGTAAATGTGGCTTGAATTTTTAAACTCACGCGTTTGTACAGTTGAAATTGCCACCCATCTGCTACAGTGGTCAGTGACGCTGACTGCTCTGACGTTTGTGTCTGGGTTTGAGTACCGGAGAAGGCATGGATGTTTGTAAATGAGAGTGCCCCTTTACGGCAGGAGAGTACTCTAAATACCCATCGTGCCACCTGTCCTCTCGTGAGGTTGGCGGAAGGGGTAGAGAGGTGGGAGTGCCCTGATCTTCCCTAGGTTGCTCTCCTTCAAAATTGTAGGGGGGGGGGGAGAACCAATCCAAAATGTATAGTCACCTACATGGTGCTCAAAGCTACGGGTAACGACAAGCGTAAAGTATTAGCACCTTGTCACAATGACATTCATCAAAGAAATCGGATTATCTAAATCCTTACGTGGAGGAAAATAAATTGAACATTGTCCTATTGTTTTTTCAAAATCTTAATCTAAATCTATATTTGAGAAAGTAATTCTCGCAGAAAAGCAATTTGCATATTTTTTTTTTATATAATTATATTGCAGATTGGAATCGGTTCAAACAGCAATTGAATTTTACAGAATAAAACTGCAACAATCAATTTCATATCAAATTTAAAAATGTAAGGGAGGAAAAATTGAAATGTTTCTAGTTTATTAGAATTAGCAAAACGTAAAAAAATACCCCACACATAGATTAACTTTGTAAAAATATTTGTATAACTTGATCTCTTACCTGAAATTCACATATTCGCATCAAAATACGAATAAAGATTTCTCAGCACTTTTTCGTAAAGAATCAAATAACAAGGCTAATGCGATTGTAGAAATGTTTACTCGAATCATAAATGAATCATTCTGAAAGGTTAAATTCTGAAGCTATTTTTGTTACTGAACGACAAGTATCCCAGAACAATTTCCTTTCGTAATAATGCGTCGCGAATTAAATAAAATCAATATTGAGTAGAAAGTGAAATGGACTTTCACAGGAAATATAAAACTTAATCAAAATAATCTTGAGCAGAAATAAAGTGTGAGATTGAGATATTACAGGAAATATCAAACTACAAGAAAATAATTAAAACTCGAATTGTTTCTTTTTTTTTTACTAAATTTTATTTTAAAAATGAATATTATGTATTTAAATGAATCAATGTTTTTAAACGTAATCGGTCTTTAAAATATGACCGAGTATCCAAACATTCAAAATCGTCTTCACTCTTTTTAAATACACATTTGTGACCTAAATATTATTTAGAGTAAATTATGTAGAAATGAAACATATTTGTTTTGTTTTTTAGAAAAATCAAATTGCGCTGGGAAGAATTTTCCAAAATAGAACGTAGAAAGGCCAGGAAAAACAATAAATATATAATTCTGAAAATGAATTATTTTTTTTTTGGCTGCTATTCTAGTGGACCAAAGGAAATATAATACATTTTGATTTTTTTATCAATCAATTAGTTCCGAAATAGAAATTGAAAAAAATTTTTTTTTAAATCTTTAAAAGACAACTTTATATTCACAACCTGGTTACGTTAAAAAACTTAGGGGGAATAGAATGTTGAAAATTTTACATAGCGCGCATGAAGTATATGCAATTCAAAAGTATTGTTATTATGAGAAAAAAGCATAATTATGATTTTATCCGTTAAAGAAGCATACATTTCTCCATGGAATCTTTATACTAATCTATACAAATAAATAAAATTGAAGTGTCTGTTTGTAATTTCAAATTAGCAGCTTTTTACTTAATGCACTAAAAGTATATACGGTACTCATAACAAAAAACCAATTTTTAAAATTTTTGTCTGTCTGTCTGTCTGTCTATCTGTCTGTCTGTCTGTCTGTTTGTTCCGGCTAATCTCGGAAACGGCTGGTGCGATTTTAAAAATTCTTTCACTAATGGAAAGCTACATTAACGGGGAGTAACATAGGCTATATTTTATTCCCGTATTCTTACGGGAACGGAAACTATACGGGTGAACGTGAAACTGAATGCCAAGATGAACGCCAAATTGAACGCCAAGCTGAGCTAATGAAGTCGTTGTTTTGTTTACAGGCGACCGATGCTCTTCATGAGACATAATAAATTTACGCGCACATGATAATACGCTGACACGTGCCATAATTTTTTTTTATGATAGTTATCTCACACTGTTCAGTTAAGTAGAGCATCGGCTGTTTCGGATGCACTTTTAAAAATAATAAATCAAGGCTTCATAAGCAAAAAGCAATGCAAGAAACAAAAAATTGATAAGTTTTACGGTTAGTTTTAATCCTTTCTTTTTTTTTTTATTTACATTTTTAGTCACATTTAAACAATAGTTATTATAATCCCAATCTATATCTATACAAATAAATAAAATTGAAGTGTCTGTTTGTAATTTCAAATTAGCAGCAATTGTTTGCGGGGCGGGGGTTTAAGGGGCGTTAGAAATTCCGATTTTTAAGTTATTAGACGTACAGTCTTGAAACTTAGTAAGTAGATTCCTCTCATAGGGTAGAGATACGCTACAAAATGGGTTTCGTGAAAATTGCCCTCAAGTGGCGTTGCGGGACTTAAGGGGCGTTATAGATAATTATTTCCATTTTTAAACTAATAGACGCACAGTTTTTATATTTGATAAGTAGATTTCTTTCATAGAGTAGAGATCAGCCATAAGAAGGTTTTGTGAAAACAGACTTCTAAATGGCGTTGCGGGGGATTTAGTGGCGTACTAGATAAATATTTTCGTTTTTAAACTACTTCACCTCCCTGCTTGAAAATTGGTAGGAATGTTTCTTTCATGGAGTAAATATCCGCTACAAAACGGGTTTGGGAAAAATTGATCCCCAAGGGGTGTTAAGGGCAGATATAAATAATTATTTCTATTTTTAAACTATTAGACGCACAGTTTGAAATTTGGTAAGCAGATTCCTCTCATAGGATAGAGATACACTACAAAATGTGTTTTGTGAAAATCGACCCCTAGGCCGCGTTGCGGGGGTTCAAGGGGCGTTATTGATTATTTTTTTTTTGCATTTTTAATTTATTGGACGCACAGTCTTCAAATTTTGCTAAGCAGATTCCTTTCATAGTGTGCAATTCCCCTACAAAATTGGTTTTGTGAAAACAGACCCAGAAGTGGTGTTATAGACAGTTATCCCCATTTTTAAACTATTAGACGCACAGTCTTGAAATTTGATAAGCAGATTCCTTTCGTAAAGTAGAGAACCGCTACAAAAAATGGTTTCGCGAATATGAACTACTTAGTTTAATTTCGGGAGATTAAGAGGCGTAATTGATAAATATTTCCATTTTAAACTATTTGATCATCCTGCTTGAAAATTGGTAGGCATGTTCCTTTCATGGAATAGAGTTCGTCTAACAAAGAGTAAAACGAAAATTGACCCCCAAGGAGGGTTACGAGGGGTCAAGAGGAGTTACAGAAAAAATTCATGTTTTTAATTGTTAGACCCATATACTTGAAATTTGTTAAGCATGTTTCTTTTGTTGAATAGGGATCCACTAAGAATGTATTTTAAGCAAATCAAGTTCTGGGGGGGTGCAGGGGGTTACTGGGACGTATTGACAAAAAGAATTACTTTTTTCGAGCTACAAGGACTATAATAATGAAATTTGGTTTGCATTTTTCTTTTGTTGAGTTGAAATCCGCTAAGAGCGGTTATTTTGGAAAACGGCTCTCAACGGGATTACGGGGATATTGATAGTAAAACTTTTGTTTTTTTTTCCTGTTAGATTTAGACTTGAAATTTGGCTTGCATGTTCAATTTACGGAGTAGAGATCCACCGAAAATTGGTTTTGCGGGAATCCACTTGGTTTTTGAGTTACGAAAGAGCAAACATCATTCTATGCTTCAATTTTAGAGATTTTTAGAAAACACAAATTAGATGAGTTCTGCCCCTTTTTTTATCAACAGGCGACAGTTACAGGTATAAGTATATTTTTCAATACAATCGAATTCTTAATGCAGGACTTAGATATCAATAATTTATACATATATATATAAGCAGTAAAAATTTACAAAACATCATGAAATTCCCAGCGAAGCGGGCGGGTAACAGCTAGTTTTATTGATAAAACTGCTTGTTCTTTTTTTTTTTTTTTTTTTTGCGAATGCATTAAAAAATATACATAAGGAAAACAAAGGGGGTCTATGACCTGACCATAAGTCGAAAAGAAAATCATGGAACAATGCTATTTAAGAATCTTGACTTTAGAAAATACCATTCGGCATGAAAACTGTTTGTGGTGTGGATAAATTAAATAACAAGAAATTTCAAGGGATCGCTTACACTAGTTATTGCTCGACCTTATTTCTTCAACACACACACAAATTGAAGAAAAAATGTTTGCTTTTAAGAAAAATATTTCCTTGCAGTTTATTTTATTTATTTGTTTATTGTTATCTGCTTTTTATGTGAACAGAAAATATGCAAGGAGAGAAATAACTGCGGTCACACACATAGCACCCCAACCAATGGCATTGAAACAGGAATTTTCAATAAATCCAAAAAAGAATTAAAATCGAATAACATTGATAAATTTTGGCATACATGCATATGTATACATTTAAATTCTAACTGTTTTCATATGCAGTAATGAATGTTTTATTTAAACTAGCTTGTAAATTAACTATTCAGAACTTTTTTGCGAACAATCTTATAAATTATTCCCTATCTAATCTAGCACATTTCGCTTGATATAATTTGGTAAACAGAATATCAATCCGAAATGTTAAAATAACCTTTTCAATATTCATGTTTTATCAAATAGTATGTAATGAATTAATATTTAACAGAGGTCAACAAAACAGTATGAATGACTTTCACGTTAACAAAATGTCAAAGTATTAATTTAATTTGAAAGAGTCATTGGGCATTTACGATGCACGCATTATGATAGGAAAAACATTGGTTATATATATTCAGGAGCTCACACACAAAGTATCAGATATTCACAGATGTATGATGTAATACATTAGCAATTTCTATGCTAGATACAAGGTTTAAAAATATTTTCCAGTAATAAAAGTAATCCATTATCTTCTCTATTTTAATAAAGGAGAATTTCTAAAATCATAAGAAGAAATCGTGTAATAATATCCTGGGATTTTAACATACAACACTGTTCGATAGCTCCGTTGCTGTCAAGCTCTGAAGCAACTTGTCAGTTTATTAGACGAAATAAAGATATTTTTCACTTGAAAAAACAATAGCTTTGATGGGTTTTCACAAACCGATTGGTTCATTTGAACTCATATTTTTATATAACCATTCAGCAATGAAATGAAAGTTAAAAACCTTTAAGGAAATGGTATCATTGTATTACTAATGTATGAAATTATTAAAAAATATCTATGACGAAACTTGATATCTTCCACTAAAGATTTAGAAATGTAAACGATCAAATAGTTTTCTCAACAACAAAAAAATTTTCAAAACGCAATAACTTTTTTTCCGTATAACACATATTTGTTATTTGGTTCGATTTTCTTTTAATAGCGCTGCGTTTTTTAAAACCACATTACGGCCACTGGCGAAAGAAATCGTAATTTTAAACCTCAGGCAAGGGAGAAAAACGACACCTGAGCTGATTCAAAGCATATCTATAATAAGGTTTACTAAGAATTTTTCTCATAATATTTGTGCTTTTCTTCCATTTTAGTTCATTAAAATACTCAGTGCTAGGTGTCATCTGGCGTTGTAATTCATGTTATTTATTACAAATTAAAAATAATTTCTACAAGTCGACATTTATTTTTTGCTCTTTTTTTGTTTTGTAAAATCTGTAAAACAAAAAGAAAATGTAATTTTTTTTTACAAAATTCTAAAAAAAAAAACCGGAAAAAGGTATCATTTTCTGAGCAAACAAATTTTAAACATATTGGTGCTCTTCTTACCTCTACTCCTTTTGAATGAGCCAATGACCCACGAATTAATATTTAAAAAATAAGGAACAAAATTTTACCCACTTTTCAAAAAAAGTTTGTCACTCCTGTTTTTAAAAGATGAAACGTACGCCATGTTCTACAGCACAGACCAACATTCAGATATGTTGAACCACAAACCACAATATAACCTTATTACTTCTCTATAAATTGTGCTTTATATGCAGTTTAATGATTTTATACATTTAGGAAGAATAAGTATTATTGTCAGATAAGAGTCAATGGTTGAAAAGGAAAATTAACTCTCTTGTAACTTTATAGAACATCGCATTAATGTCATGGATATAAAGAAAGTATTTGTACATTGAGCATCGGGATAACCTAGCTTTTGGAATGTCTCTATATTTTCTTCACATCTCCACATAATATTTTCATTTGAGTCGCTAACTTTTCATAACAGTGTTGAAATAAATCGCCACAAATATAATGCGAGAATATTACGGTGATTGAAAAAAGGAAATCGTCCAGGATGCAATAAATGCATCCGTTTTTACCTTTCATCACATTTTACCTTGGTAATAAGGAAATGGAAATTTAATGAATTATTCGAAGAAGGGCAAAGTAATTTTTTCCCCTTCGAACATACTGTATTTTCGAGTACAATAAATTTAATTATGAAAGCCTAGCTTCAAAATAAGGATCCTGAGTTGAGGACGTGGACCCGTGAAGGAGTGTTTATACTTTTAATTATTTTACAATAATTCATGAAGGGCGTCGAATTTTCAAAAAAATATAAAAGTTTTATTTTATTACTTTGAAAATATTATTCTTATTAGTGTCTTCTCTTGATCATTGTTCAATCTTCTGAGATCTGTTGCTTTTGAATATGGTACTAATAAACAAAAACCCCTGCCCCAAAATACCAACACACTTCACAAATCAATACCAGCTTAATTTGCAGTTATACCTCGGAATCTAACTACCTTCCCTATTTTCCTCGTTAGTGAAGTGTCGTTGTTGATTTAAACGAATTCTTTTTTTAAAAAAAATCCTGTAATAAAGGAGAACATTCTACATGGACATCATTCTAATGAAGCAAATTGAAAACGCAGGTGTTTAAAATACAAACCAGTAAAGAGGAAGGTAAATAAAGGATATATTTTTTAAATATAATGCAGCAAAAGAAATAAAATCAAATAAAAAATACATAAATCCTACACTGTAGTAGATAATATAGAAATTTATTTCAAAATTATTTTTCATTATTCAATAATGTTTATAATGGTTTGTGATAATCTTTATGTAGGGGTTCCAAAGTTTACAAACCGTTTGGAATAGAATTTGTCTTTGCAATTCAGCATTATTTAGTTATTGCACATTAAAGGATGTTGCTCAAATAATTTCCAGTGCCAAGAGAAATCGTGTTTTACAGGAGTTCAAAAATAAGCATTGGGAATTAAAAAAAGAAAGAAAGAAACATGAATATTTAACCCACCAATCGAGAATTGGAGGAAATTAAATTGAGCAAAGACACCATCACACATTTATTTCTATATCAAAACTATTTTATTCAATAAGTCTTCAGAGGAAAATAAAAATGTCTCTCTCTCTTTCTCCGATTTGTTTAGTCTTCGGTTTCTAATTTCCATGGGTTTTAATTGAGCAGTGACATCGTTTCTTGAACAGATATTCGTCTGATGTATCTTTTTGAAAAAACACTTTCAGAAGCGACATTTTTCCAAACTTTAAGGTGTATGAACAAAGCAGAAGTAAAAATTTCCTTTTTGTTTTGTCTATGCTGGCGCAAGATCGCTCGCTTTCCATTGATTGCTTATTACACAATGAGTATAATCACAATTTTTTTATTTTCACAATAAATCAGGATTTCGAAGGGAGGGGGTTAGACATGTTTCTCTTTATTTTAGAAGAAGCATATTGTAATTTTTTTATGTAATTGCAAAAGGAATGTTTCTGAAATCAAGACATGACACTTATAGAACAACAAAAGAGCTTCTTCATATTCCATGTCAGCCTTCGAACAAAGCTTTTTAAGACTCGATCAGTGAAGTGACTGAAATATATAAATGGTAAATACGTATTTCTAATTGTCAGTTCCAGGCATCAGCTGGAATGAAAATAGAAACTGTATTAATATATGGCAAAACCACAATCTACATGTATTTCTCTCTATTGAGCGCACATCATTGAACGCGCCTTTTCGGTTGCATCCACTCAGATTTGAATTTTTATAAGCTTATGCTAAAGTTTTTGAATTTAAATTTTTTAATATTACGCGAAAGAAGTAATTACTTGAAATAGTTTATCTTCAATAGATATTTCAGTTTATAATCTTAAAATTGTGGGATGTTTTTTTTATGGTTCTGATTAAAGAGATCTCAAATTTAATGCAACAATATTTGCTGAAAGCACTAGTTACATCCTTGACTCACATTTAGTTATTGCACAAAAAATTAAATGAATTTTAATTATGAGAATTGGTAGCAAATGGAATCATTACAACCAATTATACCTCATTTGAATTCATAAGGACAAAATAAAGATTTTTTTTAAGAATCTAAATGATATAATCAAATATAATATAACTTTATATATTCTTATACGGAATGTCACGTAACAAAATTTCCAGAACTAATCAGCCCTCATGTTTTTTGGGAAATAACAATATCAGATAGAAATGTTAATCTGAAATTGTTATTTCCCAAGAAACATGCAAACGAAATGAAACAGAACTTCTTTTGTGCTTCATCCAAATGTTATACGCCTCAAAATAAGTATTCAACTTCATTTTTTGTTAGTTATTTTCATCAAAATAATGCACAGGTATTCTGCTGAATCGTAATTAAGAAGACCTGGGAATAATCTCTTTCTAAGAATTTCAGCGATTGCTTTGTTCTTTAAATTATAGAATCAGGTGGGGTGAATTTTCAAGGAATTATTTCTTTCTTTTCTATTTGACTTCAAAACGAATTGGAAGTGCAATATGCAAAATCCTCTCAAGAGAATACTTTATTAGTGTGATTTTTAATATATTCATTCATAAATTATTTAAATTAATTTTTTTCATTAATTGGTTTATTGTAGATAGAAGCAGAAAAGAAATAATCTTCATGCTTGCTCAAATGTTCCGACGGATGTACGAAAAAATTCTACAGTTTTAAAAAATAACATAAGATTTGTAAATAACGTCCCCCATGTTATAAAATGACTAAGAAAATAATACAACACTAAATGTAAAAATTCCCTCTCCACAGGCATGGATATCAAATCCCGTGCAGGGCAAGGTCGACTCAGCCTTTCATCCCTTCAGTGGGTTAATAAATTAGTACCAAGCTTGCTTGGGAACTAAACACTGGGGCTTTCGCGTCAGGCTGACCACTTGACAGCAACATCTGCACATGCACCCTAGCACCTAAGGTTGCGTATACTGAGATAGGCACAGTAGGCCTTAACCCTCATGGGCTGTTGCTCCACTGAGATTAGTTCAGTTTAGTAAATATAAAATTATGACGATTAAGTTACCCTATTTGTTTTACAGTTTTTAAGAATTTTTTAAAAATTTGATCCATTACCAATATTAGCATTTTTTACGTCGCTATTTATATTTTTCTGGTTTTATATAAACAAATTTAATGACCTCTTTACATTTTTCCCTATTTCCTACCTTTGATATTCAAATCTTGAAAAATAAATTAAGGCATAAAACAATCTTGAGTTGTGCACACAGTGCGCTTTCATCACAAGCCGAGTCGTAAAATGGATAAAATATTCCGAAGAAGATGGCACTGGTTAAAATAATTGGGAATTAATTAGAAGGAAGGCCTTCCTTTTTTTTTACATGCTCAACAAAATGGTTTAGATCAGTTGTACTCAACCAATTTTCTCCCCGAGCTACACACACATGACAGACATATCCGACAGGCCGCCAAAAGGGGATTAATGGGGGGGGGGGCGTTATAAGAGCAAGGCAATAGAAAAAAATAAAAAATGCAAAATAATTGAACAAAATATTGAAATGATAGTCGGCTTCAATTTTAACCCTACATTAACCTGATACTATACTAACCGTTACCTGCATGGTGCTCAAAGCTACGGATAATGACAGGCGTGCATTCAGGTCTTTGCCGCCGTGAGTGTCGTGGGCTTCCACCTGACATCGTCAGACAGGGTGCATTAGTAACAACAACAGCAACATTACCACTCTATAAAACACATACACACACACACAAATTGGCTTTGAGCATTTTTATTAAGTTATGGGGTAGCTTCGAATTCCATTCATCCATGATCACGCCCCTGTGTTTACATTCTACTTTCATACAAAGCTGTCGTGTACTTTCTTTTTCTTTTTTCTTTTGACAAAATCTCATGTATTATAATTTTTTCTAATAAGTTTTAACTGTTAAAAAATAAATATTATTTGCTTTCCATTCATTAGTTGTTTATAATCCTAAAGAGTCATACGTCAATAGAACTTTCTATCCCTAAGCAAGTTCATCAAAAGTTTTCCTATATCGTAAGGATTCCGAAAATGGTTTTTTAATAAGATGCCATTACTAAAAAAATAGTGATAAGGAACAGGTTAAATCTTGGGCATCAGAAAATCACCAATAAAGAAGAAATGGTTATTTTCGTTTGGTTCATCATTTTGAAACAAATCATTTTCCATACAATAATGCACTAAAAATTGTAGAATACTCGCATTACGACTGAACGCGTTTTTTCTAAGGTAAATAAAGTGTGCCCATCAGAAAAATCACAACAAAGTGTTGATACTGAAAGTCATTTTATTTACGAAATATAATTTAACAAACTCTTGTGAAAAATTTCATGACTTCTTAAGCAACGACAGCAATCCCCAATAAAAAAAATCCACTTAAATGAGAAATATACCAAAAAATAAAAAAAGTGCTATAGAATATTATGTATTTTGTTCTTTGGTACAGGAACTATCCATACTTTTTTGTAATGTATTATAACTGTAAAGTGTGTTTCTGTTGAAATTTTAAAAAGTGTATTACATTTCAATTTATGCATTCTATGAAAATTTTTGTTTCTCCATACGGAGCAAATTTTTAATCAAGAATACCTCCCCCTCCCCTGGTCAATGGAGTTCCGTTTTACCAATGTTAAAATCTGATATCCAATAAGAGTATCTATTTTTAACCTTCACCACATTTAACCTAAATAATAAGGAAATGGAAATTTGAAGAATTATTCGGAGAAGAATAGATAATTTTTTTTCTTCGAATAATGAATATTCGATATCAATATAAACTAATTAAGGAAGCTTAGCTCTATTATAACGATCCCGATTTGAGGACGTGGACGTGTGAATGGCTATTTTACTTCAAATTATTTTACATTAATTCCAAAAAAAAAAGTACGTTTTGTAAAAAAAAAAAAAAAAAAAAAACTTAGAATAATTATTTTGAAAATATTTTTCTATTACAAATGTTTTCCCTAGACTGTAATTCAATCTTCTGAGATCCATTACTCTGCCAATATATTAATCCGCTTCTCGTATCTAGATAACTGTCAACCGTATGTTATAGGTCTCGAAATTAATAACTTTTGTCTCCATTTTCCTCGTCAGTGAAATGTGGTTGTTAATTTAAAAATGAACATAAAACCTACACTGTAGTAGATTCTTTATGGAAAATAAAATCATTCAAATCCGTTCCTTTTTTACCTTGCATCTTAAAAACCACAAATTCGAAATTTGTTTCATAATTATTCTTGAATATTCAATAGTATTTTATTTTTAATGGTTATGGTAATATTTTTGCACGGGTTCCAACATTTATACAAGCCATTTTCAATACAATTAGTCTTTGAAATTCAGCGTTACTAAATATTTATAAAGACGCTGACCAAATAATTTCTACTGTCTATAATAAATCGTATTTTATACAGTTATTGGTCAGTCTTTGCCCCGCCCACCAACGGATCAGAATTTTGCTTTCAATTTCGGTGTTTGCGCTGATTTTGAATTTAATTTTCAAGCATTTAATGCATTCTTTTATTTCCAAATTTTATAATTTTTAATATTCTACTTTAAGTATAATTTTACTTCTTAAATATTTTAATTTAACAAAGGGCAAGAGTCATAACATTACAGTCATTCAAAACCCCAACGAAGCCAGGATAAAACACGAAAGAGCTAGGCAATCTGGTCATCCCCTCCCCCTCTCCAGCGACTATTTTCACAGTCCAAATATGAGCACGAATAAAAAAGAAAGAAAAAAAATCGAAGATTTTTTTTTTTTTTTACCAACCATGCGAAAAGGGGAAAAAATTAAGCAGGGGCAAAAAAAATATATGTATATACCATCATTGATTTCTACATTGAAAGTATTTTATTCAATAATCATTCAAAAAAAAAATGTCACTTTCTCTAATCAAAATCATTTTGTTTTGTCTCCGATTTCTGAATTCCATGCCTTTTAATTTAGCAGTGACGTCATGACTTGAGCGCACACACATTTAATAGAGCTACATGACTGGATCTCTAGAAACTTTTCAGTAGAAGTGATGACTAAAACATATTTTGTTGCTCCGAAATCAATAGCCAAAATATAAACTGTCTTTTGTGTAGAAGTATTATTTTACTCCTTTCATAAAGCTTGATTTAAAATTCCGTTCCCTGGAAAATCAACTTCCCTCACTAAAACACAATTCTTGCAAGAAATAAAAGAAGAAAAAAAACATATTCAGCATTATTTTTAAACTTTTATTTAAAAAAAATTGCATTGTTTAATCGACATATCTTACTAATCCAGACAGTTTGGCCCGTATATTAATATTGAACTTTTCGTACTACATCGTTTTAAAGGGGTTATACAAGTCGAAAAAAACCATTTATGTAGCTATTTTTTCAGGACTTTTTAACCAATAGACCATGTGTTTCTTCCTCGTGCGCTTAGCATAGAATCAACCTCAATAAAAAGTTTTTATATATACTTATACAGAATGCCACATAATAACACTTTCGGAACTAATCAGCCTCACAAAAATTGATATGAAATTATTATTTGCCAAGAAACATGCAATCGAAATGAAACAGAATCATCCAAATGTTATCCGCACCCCAAAAGAAAAAAAAAATCAACTTCATTTTTCGTTTAATATTTTCACAAAAAAATATGGACAAGTATAAAAAGTGATCACAATTTAGAGAAACTGGGAATATGTGTGTTGAGCCGTTGCTTTGTTTCTGAAACCACAGAATCAGATGCATTTCCGATGAATTTCTTTCATTTCTGTTTGTGTGTAATTTCAAAACGAATTGGAAGCTCAAATATGTAAAATCCGCTCAAGATAATACTTACTGAATGTAATTTTTAATATTATATATTCATTCAAAAATTCATTAAATTAATTTGTATCATTAATTAGTGAATCGTAGAGAGAAACAGAAAATAAATATTTTTCATTCTTGCTCAAATGTTCGACGGATTCATAAAAAAATTCTACAGTAAAAAGTAATGCTCTGGCTTGTATATACCGCGTACCCCATGTTATAGAATAATTCAGAAAATAATACAACACTAAATGTAAAATTATGACGATGATGCTATCCTAATTGTTCCTATCCAGTGTTTAAGAATTTATTTTTAATTTTGATCCCTTGTCAATATTAGCAGTTCTTACGTCATTATTGTTATTTTTATTGTTTTATATAAATAAATTTAATAAACTCTTTATGTTTTCCTTCTTCCTACCTCCCTTAGATTTAAAAATAAGGCATGTAATTCATATCTTGAAAAATAAATTACAAGTAAAGCAAAAAAAAACAATCTTGAGTAGTACACACAGAGCGCTTTCATCACGCCGCTGATTAAAATAATTGGAATTTACTTCAATTGAATGTGTTTTATTTTTTCACTTCAGCAATAAAATGGTTTAGATACTCCAAAGAAAACAAAAGACTATCTAATGGATCAGAGTAGATCTCAATTGATTAATATTTGATTTGTAAGAAAAAAAATTACTTTGAATAAAGAGTTATCATTAGCAATCATTTGTAAACATAAATCATTAGTAACAAAGAATTTTCTTTAAAGATCTTAGTTACTGCTCTTAATTCTTGTACATATATTGTTCCTTTTTTGTAGCAAATTTGAAAAGTATTATTTTTATTTTCATTTTTTTAAGTAGTTATTCCGACCGTAACACGTTTTTGAAACCTTTTTTTGGTATATAAATAAGATATTGTTAATCATTTGTCTCTAAAATTAGCCAAGGTTAATGGCACGTTATTTTTGTTTCATTTTCATCTTTAGATAATAAACCTAACGCGAAAACAAAAGTACAGGTCTTTCTAGTCTGTCTACAGGAAATAAATAAAAAATGCACTTTAACGCAATTCAAAAGCCGGATAAAAATTTTTTTTCGAAGAGAAATGCCATAAAGACACACAATAAATAAATTTATAGAAATATCTTCAAAAAATGTTGCTTATTAACACCATTTTAGATAATTGCAAGAAAATATGAGGAAAAAAATCAATATTTTTTAATAAAATCGTATTACCAAACGATAATTTAATTTTAGCTCCAAAGCTAATAAATCCACAATTCTTTCGCTTTAAAAACCATGCAATGCGAATAAAACGACAGAAATCCGAATTAGTTTATTAAAAATGAAGAAAAAATTGAAAAAAGAAAAATCTTAACATCAAATTTACATGCACATTACAGGAAAAAGTACACCACAAACTAATACATTTTTTCTTTTTACCATGATCGATTCTCAAAATTCCATCGGTAAACAAATATTAATATGAGCTGAAAAAAATCCATGATGTTTTTAATCGTCAAAAATGGTCGAGAATTTAAAATTTCAGAAACGTCTGCTCTTTTGATTCATTTTAAATAAATATGTGCAATCTCTTTTTAATCCAAAAATCTAGATTATTATTCCAAAGAAATGAATTATATTTTTGCAAAATTTTCTTACTATGCAAAATATATCGAGATAGAAGGATATTTTCAAGAACTTTTTTTTTCCATTCTAGGTAATAAAATGATAACGAATTTCCTATTCGGCTTAAAATAACTGTAACTAAATTCATTGCATTATTTTAAATTCATATTTAAAAACACGGTAATGTGCACATAAACTCATTCACATTTTTATGTTCATAGTTTAGTAGAGCGCGGCAGGAAAATTTCTTTTTGTGATCCAAAGGGAAAAAAAATTGTTGCACTAAAATCTTTATTATAAAACGTAAAAAAGAGTTTAAAAATATGAAATTTGAATACATACTACTGCGATCAGTGGAGCCGCGATTTTGTATTCTATTCCTTTTTTGTGTTTCAGTTTGTAAATCCTAACTTTAAATACACATCTGCATATTTTAATAATATGATGCGAATTTATTTGAACAAGCTCTACTTTTGAACACGTGTGTGAAACGTTTTTAATTTATTAATCTATGCATATTTGTAAAGCTTTATTGGGAACTAAGCAGAATTTTTTCCAATTTATTCCTAGTTTTAGAATATTCATAAATGGAAAAGGGAACGTAATTTAAAATGAATTTTTATCACTAACATTAATTAAAATTGAAAATAATATCTATGCTATTGTTTCAAATTCCGCGGAAAATCAGATAAAATCTCCAGGAGGACATAGTTTGCTCATCAGTAGTCAAGACAATAGAGAGATTTTATGATAAATTAACGATAAACCTTTAAAATCCAGTATGAAACGTTTCGCTTTTTCCCACACACACACACACACACACACACACACACACACACACACACACACACACACATACATATATATATATATATATATATATATATATATATATATATATATAAATAATAATTTTCAGTAATATAATCCTTTTAAATACCTTTTAATTATCTGGTCCATCCCTTCAGGACCCGCATTTTAATAATAAATTAGCCAGCCGCCTAACGAGAATATTTTAAACTACATCTAGCTACCCACTCAGATCATGTGATTTGAGCCGCCTATAAATACCGAGATTCTTGGAGACCCTTCCTCTTTCGCTTCTGTATTTGTCTGCTTGAACATGTAGTCGGCTGCAGCTTGGTTTGTGTGTGTGTATTGTGTCGTCCTTTTCTTTCTTTATTTGTTCAATATGTATAATAAACAGATTTAAATAATCACAGGACTGCCTCATCAATCCCAGCCAAAGAAACCATCAACAATAGCGATCTCATATAAAGAAGTTCATTCCAACGGCCACGTCTATTTCATATATATATATTTATATATCTACAAGGTGTCCAGCCTTAATGTGACCCAATAGCTAATTCCCGAACCGTTCGGTTTAGACATGTACTTCCAATTTGAAAAATGTTTTAAAAAAGGTAAGGAATGTTTTTACGTGCTTTTCGAACCAAAAAGCCTATTTAGAAAAAAATTACAAAAAATAAATTTTTATACAGTCCTTAGGTCATATCACTTATATTTAGGAAAAGATGCAGTTCACACACAAAAACAAAGTAAACGCAAAAAGTTTCATTTTATTGCGATAAAAACTGGCCGAGTTATGGAATTTTGAAAATTGTATATTTCCTCAATTTTCACGGCCGTTTTCAAGAAGCTAGTTAGGGGCCAAAGTGAAACTAATTGGAACTCTGCCAGGAAACTTTCGCTCTTGCACGTCACTCTTACGAAAATCGTTTTTAAATTTAAAAGTACATAAATTACGTTAATAATACAATAATTGAGTCATAAGAAATATAATTTATTCTGTACGTGTAAAATATAGACAAAATAAAATATTTTGGACGAAGAAAACATTTCAAAAACAGTTCCAAAAAAAATAGGCTTATTTGCTGCGGTACTGATCATGGTGATTATTAAAAACCTGTTGTGTAGTCGCTAGCAATTGCAATATTACGAATTCTAGTACGGGAGAACGAGATGTATACAAACGAAGAATACTACGAAATGGTACTGTTGTATGTGCAGTGTAACCAAAATAAGAGAGAAGTGGCAAGACTTTATGCAATTAAATTTCCCAGTCGAAGACATCCTTCTTATTGTACAATTGCCCGTGCTGTTCAACGCTTGTATAAAACCGGGAGTTGTCCTAGACGTATTTTTTGTCTCGTGCCACACCTTCAAGCTTACAGATACCCGCTGAAGATGTTCTAGGATATGCCCTGGCTAATCCTGAAAGTAGTGTCCGGGATATTAGCAAGGCTTGTTCCTACTCAAAATCGACGGTGTGGAACATATTATATACGTATGGTGCATATCCTTATCGTTCAGTCCTGGCGCAGGAACTAATGCCCGGAGACCAGGAGCGTCGTTTGATTTTTGCAATTTCGTGTTAAATACACTGGATGAAATCCAGATTTCTTTAATGAATCTTTGTGGTCGGATGAATGCCAGTTCTCGAGGCAAGGCACTATTAATAAGCTGAATACGCATTATTGGTCCCTCGAAAACCCAAATCTAATACGACCGAATCGCCACCAAGTGCATTGGTCGGTGAATGTGTGGTGCGGAATATGGAAGAGCACCAATGTATTTCGATGGACCTTTAACATCAGAATCATACACGGAAATTTTATCTGGACCATTAGCCGATTTTTTAGAAGATGAAGTTTCCTAAGTCCTCTGGATTTCTTTCTCTTGGGTTTCCTAGAAAGTAAACTGTACTAACGGGAATCCACGAGTAAATCCGATTTACTCAATCGAATCAGCATGGGATGCAGGTCCCTGACACCAACTATGTTGCAGAAGCTACAGGCTGAGGTTCTGACGCGGGTTCGATACTGCATTTCTGCGGAAGGCAATCATTTTGAACATTATTTCAGTTAATTTGGTCATTCTGATATAATAAAGCCCCTGATTCATGATTGGCGCATCATTCTACATAATGCTATAATTTGAGCGGCAAATCCTGTATTCTTTTGCTGCTATTTGTTAAAATAAGTTGTTTTAATCTTTTTGGTACAAATTGTATTTCTTTAATTTAACTTTTATTGTTTGCCATACAGCAATACAAATTGTCAATCTATGATGTTTAAAACGATGTTTCAATATTACTATGATGTTTTTCTTTTGCTCTTTCTGTAGATAGTGAATTAATGTTATCTAAACTCAATGTATATACGGCCCCCTTTTCTGAGCAATTCAGATGCTTCAATTTTATGTAGTATAACGGTCAGTTTTTATCGTAATAAAAATGAAACTTTTTGTGTTTACTTTGTTTTTGTGAACTGCATCTTTTCCTAAATAAAAGTGATAGGACCTGGGGACCGTATAAAAATTTAATTTTTGTAATTTTTTTCTAAATAGGCTTTTTGGTTCGAAAAGCACGTAAAAACATTCCTTACCTTTTTTAAAACATTTTTTCAAATTGAAGTACATGTCTAAACCGAAGGTTCGGGAATTAGCTATTGGGTCACATTAAGGCTGGACACCCTGTATATATATATATATATATATATAATATAG
>BMAO01026992.1:0-37027 GCA_019973975.1 Trichonephila clavata
TTCTTTTGCGCAATTTTCAAAAATCATCACCTACTCCACAACGAGCACATAATATAGAAACTTGCAATTACTTAAAACACAGTCCTCTCATAGAAAAGTGATTTTCATTTAAAATAAGTTAACAAAAGTATTCTTATACAAGAGGATTAGTGTAAGCCCGAATAGAACACGTTATATACAACATTTTATTTTTATTTTAAAACTTACTTTCGATTTTATTTATCTAGATCATACGCAACTTTTGAATGGTTTAGTGAATGTAAAAAGAGATAAAAATTTTCTCCGTCAACCTTATTGTATATACGCACGCACTAATTGTTGCAATTGACCTTGACTAATCAACTCCGTTAATTTTGCCGGTATATTTTAGTTAGGACAAAGAAAAGAGAAATTGGAGACAAATCTTACCAAACCACATAATATTGAGTTCAAAAATACTATCTGGAATTTACTACCAAAATTGCTAACCGTGCCATTGTGGAGTCTACATTGATTGAAGTGATGTAGATAATGGAATGAAGGATGTAGATATTCCTGTACTCATATTTCCGTTCGTATTTTGATGATTTATAACATTTTAAGACCTAGTCTGTAATTCGTGCTGGAACATTCTACGTTCCATGGGATAGCTCAAACTTTTTTTAAACATTTTTCAAGTGTCATTGGGGTCAGTATAGTAACAATAACCAGAAGAATATAATATTTAAAGATCAAAAGATTTCCGGTCTTACAGGGATAAGAATGCCTAAGCTGAACAAACCTAAGAGATATAAAGCAAACTCAAATAAAATCTATATCTTAAATCTATATTTCTACAGTAAATATCTTCAAGGGCTTCAAATGCAAGTTAATGTAAATTGGTAAGTTAATACTTTTACTATACAAGTAGTAAATTTATTCTACGTGTGTTATAGTTAGAATGAGATGTTAGTATATTCGTGTTCAACTAACCAATGACGCTTCGTGTTATATAAATTACATTACTTATTCAGCAAACAATTTATTCGAAAATCCGTTCCAGAATATATTTTTCCGAGACTAGGGGACTCTGTTCTGTTCCGAAAAGTTTCCAGACTATGGTTTATTCTGAATTTACTACAAACATAATTTTCGTAGAAAGGATATTTATGAATTTCTAACGAGTTACTGCTCATCCCGGCAAATTTACATAATTTATTCATTTAAATCAAAGTGATGTCATCGTCATGAATTTCACTAATAACTGTACTTATGCGGAGAAATTACAGAAAAAGCTGAAAGCAACTGGAAGTTAATAACTATTGCTTCTTTTACAATAAAAAAGTCACTAAAGAAAGAAAAGACATTAAACTGGATAATTATTATATGTCGAAGTTTTTACTACATTTATCAAACAGATTCTCATTACTAAATTAGCAAATTTCTGTTTTAAGTTTTTACGAGAAAAGAAAGTTTAATATGTTCAGTTTTGTCCATAAACCTTAGAAACAAATTATTTTCTTCTTGTTTGAATAACTTTGAACAAAAATTTGAATAAAAATCGTGTAAATTGATGAAAATTTTATTTTATTTTAACATTTTTAAGGAATGGTTAAATGTTTAGAGCTTTTCTTTAATTTTGTAGTTTGTTATTCCTCTGTTTGCGTTAATTCTTCTTTCCGATAAAGAATTCAGTAATAATGTCTTGGTTTGTTCCAATTAGTATTTAATTTACACTACAGATCAAATAAACTTCATTACTCCAAATACTTAAGAAGACTGACGAAACAGTTGTAAAGGAAGGAATATTAATGTAAAATAAGAAATAAAATTTATATATAACAAGTTTAAAAAAAACTCTTTCAAATTTTTTCAGTGTATTTCAAGAATTTTTCATCAGTAAAGAACATACAAAAATCGCACTTAATTTTTAAAAGTTCACTTAAATCGCACTAATTTAATTACATACACTTATTCTTCTAATTTTTAAAAAAAATAAATCTTCCACTTCAAAGAAATCATCGAGACAAAATTGTAATAATAAAATAGAGACTGTCGATAGAAGTGAAAACTTAGAACTTTTAGTATTAAAATTTGAAATTTCATAATGTTTGAATAAAAATTATCAACATCAATCTGGTTTTCACATCGATTGACACCTCGAGCAACAACTAAATGCGTGTTTATATGGTTTTTTTATTACTCAAATATATTACGGGCTGTAAAAGATCATGATAAAATATAAATACAATTCAATTAAAATAACAATTAATATACAATCATATTATTTATGGATAGTATTTGTATTTACTTAAATTTCAATGTACTTGATTTTTAACATTATTTTAATTGTTTACATCATTGTCATCATTAATTTCAACAATACCTAGACTTTTTATACTTTCAATTATTTCATTTTGTTCTAAAAAAGATTCAATAGGCTTATGGTAACTAAAGTAAGAAAGGAAAATGCTTGATTTAAATTTATCCAAGTATCGCGTAGAAACCGCATCGATCATCGTTTTATATTTTGTAGCACTGAGTTTTCGATCATTGGACATATTTAAATTAAGTGTTTCATTTAGAAATTCAATTAGTGGTAGATTTTTATCATCTGCAAAGTTAATGTTGAAGTCTCCACTTAAAAATATCGGTACATTATCATATTTTCCGTCAAATCTTTTTTCGAGTATTTCAGTACTTCCTTTTGAAAAATCATGAAATTTTCGAATAAAAATTATTTTATCTTCTCATAGATTTTCAAGGCGAAATATAAACGACAACCATTAATATGTATTGCCCATTCTCGGAATCGCAACGAGCAATGCACAGTATATACACATTGAACTTTTCACTAAATCCATTCAGATTCACTTATAAGATATACACAGCACTATACGTCAGCTGTATAGATACAGATATACTGCTATAAGCATGTTGGTGACACGAACTCACGAGATTTCGCCCATCCAAAAATTGTGTAAGGCGAACAGCACACTGCGCATGCGCCAGTCAGAGCATGTTGGTGACGCGAACCCATAAAAATTTCCCCTACCAAAAAGTGCTCAACGCCGCTAAAGAAATTTTCACTTCAATAGACCGCGTAATTTAATTGTATATGTTTTTCTGTGTATTGACCTAAATTTTCTTATGTTTCTTTTTTTCTTATGTTAACTTAAATTTTAAATATTTGGATTTTAAATTACAATTAACGAAAATGAATCATTTCAATTTCAAATGGCTGCAGAGGCTTCAATACAAAGCTACATTGGTTATCATAAATTAAGGGAAAATGACAAAAATAGCGATGACTAGATCAAAAGTAAGCCAATCTCAATTAAATTTGAATATGTAGGTAAGTAAAAGGAGTTTTGAAATATATTACATTGCACAAAATATTGGCGATGCAGTCGGAATACGTCATTTGCGAAAAGCATAAAAATGTCTCAGAGCAAGGCGGCCATTTTCACTGCTTGTCTGAGATTATAAATCTGATATTGTGAAATTGTAACATTGGCCATCAGGCATCATTTGATAGAAGAACAGCAATGACGAGCTACTGGGAGACTAGAGGCAGGACAAAGTCAGATAGAAGTGGCTATATGTCTGAATGTAAGTTCGTCTGTGATTCATAGACTTTGAGAACAATTTCTAAACTACTTATTGGGCATCCAGGAGGTTCGGCCAGGGATCACCTCGCGCTATCAAGAGTGCCGATAACCGATATTTTTGCTTTATGGGCACGAAGGAATAGAACCGCGACTCCAGATTCTGACTCTGAACTCAGATCCTCCCTTGCTGCGAGCTCTGGAAGGTTGGTATAAAGGCCAATCGTTCGTCTAAGGCTTCACGAATATAGTCTTCATACGAGATTAGCAGCCATTTGCGTCTCGCTCCCATCACACGATTAGTCGGAACGTTTGCAGTGGCCACTTCAACATGTCCACAGGACTCGTGATCAATGGAGGGCTGTTCTCTTTCCTGATGAGTCAAGGTTTAGCCTCGAAAGCGATAGTAGGTGCGTTTTCATTTGGAGAGAACATGAAATTCGTTTTCAGCCATGACACATTCGTGAAAAATATACATAGGGATCAGACATTGTCTGAGTTTGTAATGATATCTCTTTGGGTGGAAGTACATATCTCCACGTCTTTTTCCTTTGAAGCGTTAACACTAGAACAGCAGGATTTTGAACTCACCTAAAACAACCATTAAGAGAAATTTTGAACGTAAGAAATTCAAAACCAATCTAACGAAAAGATTTCTTTATTGATAAATTGCGGTGAAATTATAATATGTAAGAGTTTTTAACGGTTTATCTCTTTTTTTTTCAATTTATTATTTTGTTTTTCGTTCGTCCCCGCCCCCCAAACATATAGTGTTTTCTTTTAACGACAGTATATACACTCATGAGCCAAAACATTATGACCAACTCTACATTTTGCAATGCACTCGCCTGGATGACGTGGAAGGCACGTGATAAGGGGAAAGGGGTATTTAACTGCTGCTAGAGAGTATGAAGAATCATTCTTTTTCGCTTACTTCTCTGTGTGATGGGAAAGGCTGCGGATCTTCGCGACTTTGATACCGGGTAGATTGTAATGGCTCGAAGGGTTGGAACAAGTATTTCCGAAACTGCACGATTCGTGGGTTGTTCGCGATCTACAGTTGTTAGTACTTATGCAAAGTGGAAAAATGACGGGGAATCCAGCAGTACACGACATGGTGTTGGACGTCCACACGCTATCAACGAAAAAGGACGTTGGAGATTGTTTCGCATGGTGAAGCAAAACCGGAGCCAGACAGTGGCTCATTTGACAGCCCAATACAAAGCAGGGCCAAGTAAAATAGTATCGGAGCACACTGTTCAGCGGACACTGTTGGATATGGGGCTACGCAGCAAACATCCCAATCGTGTGTCTTTGCTGACCAAGCGTCATAGTCAACTGCGCCTGCGCTGGGCCCGGGATCATCGCGACTGGTCCATGGATCAGTGGGAGAGAGTTGCCTGGTCAGATGAATCACGGTTTGTCATTCATCACGCCGATGGCCGTGTCAGGATACACCGTCTTCCAGGCAAACAGTTGCTTCCTAAATGTACAGTAGGTCATTCGCAGGTCGGTGGTGGCGGTATTATGCTTTTAGAGACGTTCTCTTGGGGTCTCTGGGACCCGTGGTTGTGGTAGAGCAGACCATGGGTACCTGAACATCATTGCGGACCAGTTGGGCCCTTACATGGCCTCTGTTTTTCCAGCTGAAAATTGAATGTTTAAACAGGACAACGCCCCGTGTCACAAGGCTAAAATTGTGTTGGAGTGGTTACAGGAACATGAAGCTGAATTCTAGTTAATGTCTTGGCCACCTAACTCACCGGATTTCCATCTGATAAATCACATTTGGGATGTCATGGGACGGCAGATTAGAGTTCAAAGACCACCAATTCGCATTATCTCGGATTTGCGTGACCGTTGCTTAAACATCTGGTACAATCTGTCTCCGGCCATCCACCAAGGACTTGTGGCATCCATGACAAGGCGGGGTGAAGCTGTGTTGCGCGCCAAAGGTGGGCCAACTCGTTATTGACAGGTGGTCATAATGTTTTGGCTCTTGAATGTAAATCACAATATACAATTTCAATATATTACATTATACAATATTCTTTACCAGAGGTATATAGATGGTAAAAATCATTTCAAATACAAATAATACAAATTTGTATACCATATGCTCCACAGTTAGACTGTGACAGGGCTATCCGCGCGAAACTATTACTAATCCTCTTGGGTAACTTTGGGGCCAGCATTTATTCTATTTCACAGCCTCTTCGGGAAAAACACGAGATAGTTATATGCTAATTAGTTCGACTATATAAAGTCTAGTTTTCGTAAATGTTAAGGAGAAGGGGTTGCCTAGCTGAACGTACGTATCGAAGGAAAATTACTTCAACAAGCTTAGTGCGGATTTGATAGTATTTGATATTTATAAAGTAAAGTATTAGATTAATCATTAAAGGAATCAAAGGAATTAGATTTAGTACCGACCTGAGGTTAGCAAGAGTTCGTCTCCTTGTCAATTCTGATAGCTGAGATTACTTAGACGGGGATATTAGATTTGAATGTTAGATTTGAGTATTAGATTTGAGTATCAGGATTAATCTAGGTATTAGAGAACCACTCCGAGGTTTCCACTTATAATTTGAACTTGTGCTTGTTAATTGCGTTTGTCTGTCTTAAATAAACCTTTGTTGCTATGGCTTTTGTTGGTGATGATATGTTTCTTCCTACACTTAGAGGCACGTCGGGCAGTGTGAGCTCAAACCAAGATAGGACGGTGCCACGACAAGACGTTAGCGGAAATACAACAAAATGCACGTTTGACAGTGAAAACAGCACATTTTTAGCACAAATTGGCTTCTGGAAACTCTCAAAGCTTGTATAAGTTTTATTTTGACCATAGCAACAATGGAAGTTACATTTGTTTACTTTTACGGTCTCTAGCAAGAGAAAATGCATTTATTGCGTAAAGCACTGATTTGTAGTACTTCCATGATCGCAAGAATAGATTCTCGACTTGAAGATCAGGTGCTTAAAATTATACTACAATTCAATTTAAAAATGTTAAGGACACTGCAAAAACCATGAACAGGCTGTGATATTTCTTTAAGTTGTAAACCAATTTTTCCTACCCAGATGTAATCATTTAAAAATATTTATGTTTTACATTAGTTGGAAAAATTTAATTTTAATTTTGTTCCTTTATTTGCAACGCATGAGATAATTTTTTTTTTAATTACTCAGAAAAACTTGGTCATCAATGGTTATTTTAGGTACAGAATTATAGCATAATAGAAAAAATTTTCAATCAGCTTGTAAGAGGTTTTAAATGTTAGAGCAAACTTCTTCCTGTCCCCAGTTCTCCTCTGAGCTACTTCGTACATAAAATGCAAAATACCGTATACTGTCAGGAAAAGATTGCGTGCCATTGTCTCTTTTAACGTAGATTTTCCCAACTTTTGTAATACTTAATTTTCTGCATTAAGTTCTAAATGACTAGTCCTCAACAGCATAAAAAGTAACACATCAGTTGCTGTCATCCCCAAACTGAGGGTTTATCCCAATGTCGTAAAAAGCATAATGTACTGTTGCAGTTGTACTTGGATGAATGGATGGCATATACTTATTGTTAGTGGAAAGATTTGATACGTTATTGCCTCATCCTCCTGTACATTCATCTTCTTATTTGCAAATAACAGGAAAAATCATATTGCCAAAATGTTGCGCAGCATCACTGTTATTTCATTCAGAAGACGACACATTCTATGAGTTCTCGTTATCAACACAAACATATTCATCTTTGTAGCCCTCACCACTGATATATTAATCTAACTGCTCCAGGAGGGCAGAACATTCCTGTGTAGTTAATCCTCTACTCAAACTTTGTTTTGATATCAAAGGATTGAGAACGTGGCTGTGGAAAGTTGCATCGAGTTCAGTTTTTGACTGCGGCTTTTACAGGACCATTTTTACCTCAAAAAGTTCTGTAGCACTACATCGTCTATAGGATGCCTGCACATTTCAGAAAAGAATTGGAGTGTTTAGAGTACACTGAAGTGCACATATATGTGAGAATACTTTTCTTTCTCCTCACTATGCATTATCGAAACTAAGCAAAACTGGAGTTTATTTGTTTTCTGCTAACCATCATATAATAGGAGTTGTATGTGTTATCATGCATAAAAAATGAAATATTGGGTAGTCGGAAGCAGATTTTCCCTTGAAAAGCAATAATTTATGATGTTCAAAATGCCTCCTTTGGCTTTTTTAGGTATTTCTATAATTATTTATTTAAATATTTAAAACAGAAGTATAGAAAATTGTCACGATGCGCATGTAGACATACTAGAAAATGTCCAAAATAATGAGATGCTGTGCTCACTTATAATATGAAATATAACATGTGAAATTGAAAAAAAGAGTCAAAATGACTCCAACGGAGCTTCTGGTGTTAATGCCCACACCGTTAGAGATGACATCCTGGATGCTTATGTGCTCTCGTATGCTGGGGTAATATGAAATGCTTTCGTACAAAAGGATGATAATACGAGATCACATATTATGCTTATCTTGAGCAGAAAACAATTCAAAGCCTGCAATGGCCAGTTTTATCAACGGACCTTAACCCTATCGAGCATGTTTGGGATGCTCTGAGACAAAAAATTACTGCTCTCAATCCCCTCCTGGGACCCTAGCCACTTTGTAGGAAGAGCAATGGCTAACACTTCCTACAGAATTAATAGACCGCATAAATGAGTGCAAAACATATCGCTGCATGTGCTGTATTGCTTTTCGGGGGGGGGGGGATTGAAACCCAATATTAAAGGTAATTTTCCTACAACAAACTGACACATTCTATTTGTTAATTGTATACATATGCTAATTTATATAACATCACAATTGTCTGTGGATTTCTTTCTATGCTACTTTATACCTTTTTATGTGCTGTACAAGGAGCATAAGTTTCATTAAATATTCTACGCATAACTTTTAGAGTTATCGCCCTTTGTATGATTTTTCCTTTATTTACTATGCGTATACACTATTGTAATAATTTTTATCACATCTAAATTCTCATATTTTTGCACCTAATTTTAATATTTAATTCTAATGCAAAATGTTTATTAATAATGTTAACTTTAAATTTTTATTATCCTTAAATGCAGCAAAGGGCTAAGGTAAAGATGAACCCAAGTAACTCCCATTATCCCAATGACAAGAGTTTGAGCTTCCCTGCTGGAAGCAGGTACTCCGAGATCCATTCAACTCATAATTTATGGTAACCAGTCTATATATTTAATACAATTAATAAATATAAAAGATATATAAAACATTTTGTGATATACATTCTTAATAATGATTATAATTAAAGTTACACTATTCAGAGGCCTGTAGAACCTGTTCTGGTTATCAGATTTTGATGAAACTTGGAATATTTACTATAGTGACCACGCTAAAAAGGTTTCTGCAATAAAAAATAGTACAAATTTTGGTCACCAGGTGGCTTTTATCGAATATTCTTTATGCAAATCTATAAAACCTCTATATAAACTTGCAGTCATAGCCTAAAAATCATTCAGCGTGCTCTTTTCATCGTTAGTCATGCCCTTACGAAAAAAAGAACGAGCTATAATGGTAAAACTGTTTTATGAGAACGCAGCATCCACTTATCTGCTCTGCGTGAATATTGCCGTTTAGAGGGTCTGCAAAAAGGCCAAATATTGAGGATTGGTTTGAGGAAGATGATTATAAAATTTGAAGAAAATTGGAATTTGGATGTGCTGCCTGGAACAGGACGGAAACCGGTTGGGACTGTAACTGTGGAAGAAGTCGTTATTGCTATTTAAAAGAGCCTCCAGTTCCATCTATTCTTCATCAAGTGGTCGATCAGTGTCACGCGAGTTGGAGATTTTGTGGTCGAGAGTACTAAAAATTTTGTGATACACTTTGAAATGGTATCCGTATAAGATTCACATGATGCAAACGCTGAAACCTCAAGATCAGAAAACACGTCTTGAATTTGCTTGCCTATTTTTGGCAAGAATGGAAGTTGATAATGCGTGGCCTCTGAAAATCCTATGGTCAGATGAGGCACACTGTTATTTAGATGGAGCTGTGAATACTCAAAATTGCCGCATATGGGGTACTTCACCTCCAAATATCCTGTATTAACAACCACTGCATTCTGATTAAGTGATTGCTTGGTGTGGATTTACTGCTGAGTTTATCCTCGGGCCTTTTTACTTTGAAACGCTCACTCCACAAGGTCCTAAAAGCTGCTCACGAATCCACGATGCAGTGAGCTCCTTCAACAACAAATAATTCCTGCTTTACGGGAACAACAATGTTTGCAAACCACCTTCTTTATGCAAGAAGGAACAATTCCTCAGAATGGGCACCAAGTTGAAGCACTGCTTAGTGCTATCTTTGGCGATAATCGTGTAATATCCAGACATTTTCCAGATGCGTGGCCTTCTCGTTTACCTGACTTAAATCCCTGTGATTTCTAGTTGCAAGGATTTCTAAGAGACCATGTTTATAGAGGAAGAATTAGGACTTTACCTGATTTGAAAGTTAGCAATATACGCCATGAGGCTGAAATCCCTCGTGAGTTGCTTCGCGATACCATTGAAAAAGTTATTATGCACTTTCAACACGTTATTGATGTCAATGAAGTACATATTGAGCATATTCTGTAATTAAATGAACTTTAATGATTCTAACATATCATTTGGGTACCGCATTCTCCACCTGGTTGTCAAAATTTGAATAATCTGTTTATTGCAGAAACCTTTTCCCCGTGGTCCATATAGCATATATTCCAAGTATCTTCAAAATCCAATAAGCTTAATGGGTTCTACAGGTCTCTGAATAGTGTAGCATTAATTATAACCACCTAGTGTAATAACTATGAACTCTAAAAACTCTACTTATATATAAGAAATAAAGTGCAAAAAAAAGTTATTCAAAAATGTTGTAACAATATATAAAATAATAGACAGTGAGAAAAATAAAAGGAGAGTACAAATAAAGTATGCTAAATTCTAAGAAAATTTATTCATCCATGATAGAACAAAACCAAACTACACATATTCTAAGATAGCTAAAAATATTTCTACACTCTTGCACTTTCATTTAAACTTATCAGCCAAAAACTAAAAAGTAAAAATAGGAGGAAGGGAGGCTGACGCAATAAAATAAGAACAAAAAAGAAGAGTTTCATTTCTTTAGATTTCAGTTCTTCTCTCTTTTTTCCCCATAGTTAGCTTTGTTCTTTCACATTTGAAAATTCCTCTAGAGGATTTAGATTCTTGTATGTATGGCATTGAATCGAGAATTCATCAATGCTGTTAAATCCTTGTAGGATAGATATCTTATCTGATGTCACAAGACATTTTTTCGCAGTGTTTTAAGGGATTTCGTGTCCATTAGGCGAATTTTTCTTTCAAGGGAACATAGACTTTTCACAGTGTTCTAACAACGCAGCATTTCTCTTACGATGAAAGCCTTGAGTGGTACAAATTCTGTTCTTTCTCCGAAAAAGCTGTCAAAAATCCCAAGCTGCTAATTTTTTTATGTTTAACATCTTTACTCTCGGTTGATGGATATTTGTTGGAGTGATTTCGTTAAAAGGGACGGAAATGCGTAACAGGAAGTCGGGGGAAGTGCGCGCTGTTTGATTTGACCAATTCAGCGCCTTTGGGTGTCTCTTTGATAGCCTCATCTCGGGGTCCAACTGTAGTAGCAATTAAGACGCCCGCCTACCGCACATACCAGCAAGTCTTATTAGACTTCATCCAGAATAAACTTATGATTCTTACGCTCAAATGTCAAAGTCTCAGGGCTCGTTGTGTATGAAATCTCTCTCTCTGAGGATATATTTATATATGTGTAAACTGTATATTAATAATTATATTTCCTGGTAAGCGTCTGACAAAGCTCCTGATTCTTAAAAAAAATAGGAGTAAGTAATATGGAATTATTTGAATAAATATTTAAGTGTTTATCATTTTCTTACTATAAGGTTAATTCCTGTCACTGTCAACATAATATTTTTAATTGTGATTAAAAAGGATTTCTCGATTAAAAAAAACTAACTATTTAAGTAAACGGGGATTTTAGATTTTCTCTAATATTTCTAATTTTTAAGCATGCGCTTGATGGTGTCTCTTCACTACCCTCGTCTGGGGGTTCAACTGTAGTAGCAATTAAGACGCCCGCCTACCGCACATACCAGCAAGTCTTGTCATTTTGATGGTCGCATACATTTCTCCGAATCAAAAAGTTGAAAAAATTAAAGATTTCCTGCATTTTGTACTTTTACTGCATACCGAAAGTGGTTCTGCTCTTTTTAAAAAAAACTATCACTCGCTTCCCATGATTTTGAGTGGTAATTTTAACGTTAACTTCAGTTTGCCAGAAGCTGAGATGCTCATAGCTTTTCTGAAAGATGAACTCAAGCTCGAAATGAACACAAATCGATATGTTTCGACAACTAACAGTGGTACTGTTATTGACGCATTTTTCAAAGATTTTTAAATACTTGGAAATCACAAGTATATACGTCATACTTTAGTTTTCATAAATCTATTGTCTCCGCTCTTCCCCAAATTGAACAATAATAAATATTTTTGATAAAAAACTGCATTACTCCTTGTCTTAATTAAATAAAATTTTCATGAAAGATATAATTATTCGATAGAAAATTATTTCCAGTTATAACCGATTCATTTCTTTCAGGATTAAAGTCACTATTGCGTATTCACCATGATAACAAGTCAGATGTTACACATCATATGCAATTACTGTAAAACTCGTTTCATTTTTTTTTTTGAAATATGAAAATTTTTTTAAGAATTGTTACACTTGTATATTGTTTTTAAATTATTTTATTGCTCTTTTCAAACTGAAAGAAATTTTTATTTATTTTATGCCAAACTTTTTTTTAATCATGTGTAATTTTTACGTGTAACTAAAACTATCAAGACAATATACAATTATTTCTCTTTAAAGAAGTAGCTGTATTTTCCAAAATGAGGTATGCAAAATTTCTTACTCAAAGTACGAGAATAACTCTGAAATTTGAGATACGCGCATACTAGAAGCTACAAAAAAAATAATTATTTAATTTGAAAACACAAAGTATTTTATCACAGTAGAAGACTTTTTACTGACTTACTTCAAATTCTTTAGCGTAGAATAAATTTTAGGCAGAAGAAAAAATTGAGTTGATGCGAGAACATTATTATGCTATGATTTTCTATGATTTTAAAGCAGGATTAAATCAAGACGAATGCATTCAATAGTTGCAATTAGCATTTACTGATGAATCTCCCTGTTGTGCTACTGTATTCAGATGGTTTAAAGAATTTTGTAGAGGTCGCAATGCTCTTCAGGAGGAAGAGCACACAGGAAGGCCACGGTTGGCAGTAATCTCGGATAATGTGTCTGCCATACGAAAAATGTTAAGGGAAGATAATCGTTGTACCTACCAAATGATTCAGAAAGCACTTAAAATTGGACCCGCAACCATACACAAAATTATTTATGAAGAATTAATTACATGTGAAAAAAGTAGTTTGCGGTTGGGTTCCTCGTGATCGAACAATACCAAAAAGAAAAGCGTGTCAGAATCAGTAAAGAAAGCTTTAAATTGCTAAATAATGGTGACGAACGCATCATTTCTAAATTTGGAACGGGTGATGAAACGTATATATAGTTTTTTGACGTTCCAACACGTCAAGGAATTAAAGTATGGGTCTTGGAAAATGATCCCAGGCCAACAATGGTGAAAAGACAACGAGCAATGAAAAAGGTAATGTATGCCATTTTGTTCAGAAGTACGGGATTGGTCAAAACCATCAATTTAGAAGGACAGAAAACAATAACAGCAAACTGGTATACCACTAAATGTCTTTCAGAAATTCTCCAAAAGGGGAATGTTAGTGTAGTAATGCTTCCCCATGACAATGTATCTTCTTATACAGCCGGATTAACAGTTGAGTTTCTTAAGCAAAAACAAATTAAATTGATAGAGCATCCAACTTATTCGCCGGATCTAGCTATGTGTGTGACTTTTGCTTATTTTGTAATCTAAAAAAATTACTTACATGGACGTCATTTTCATTCAGAAGAAATTGATGTGACTATAAATACATTTTTTGCAACAGTTCCAAGAAACGAAGGCTTTGGGGTATTTAATCTGAAAAATTCGCCTACAAATGTGCATTGATGCTGGAGGAGACTATTTTGAACACTCCTAAAATTTTGTAAGTATAACTTTAATGACCTAGGTTTATCTTTAAAATTTCAGATTGGCCTACGTATTCAATTAGATATATAATTATTTTGTTAGTAAGCAGATTATTAAAAACACAATAAATTTAAAGTAAATATGATCCTCATAGTACTAAAGTTATCTTAACTAACTTTTAAAATTAAGTGTTTTCTAGAATAATCAGCAGAATTGCGATGCCTGTGCAACTTCACATGATTACATAAATATCTTAAATATTAATATGCATGATGATATTGTTAGTATATTTTTAGTACGAATTAACACCTCAAGAGAGCAGCATGAGAACTGTGTTTGTGGTCAATGCTAGAAACGATACATGATTTCAAACCTCTGTTTCTGAATTCACAACCAACAACATGAAACTTCTGTAACCCAGATGAATTAAACTTCTCATAACTCCATCATTTTACAGGGTGTTCCAGAATTATTCGGATAAACTTTATGGGGAAGTAGGGGACATCAAGGATTCAGATCTGAATAACAACCCATTGTCGGAAACGTCTGCGTTAGACACTAGGTGGCGTGTTTCGCAAGAGCACTGGAGGAAATGACAAACATTATTGCATTCAATTGAGCTTTCATTGCTTGCAGAAATTATGAAAAGTTTTATGAACACCGATCCGGCAAATATATACCTGATTTATGGATTGACAGAAAAAAATTCACAAGCAGAAGAAAGATTGTATCGCTAAAGATACACACAAAAAGATGCACCTGACCACCTGATATTTACTAATTTGCATCACAATTTGTGTGAATGTGGAACAATATGAGGTAATATGCATAGTAAGAGTTGACCACGAGTGATTCGAAGTCTAAACACGGAACAAAACGTGTTGGATACCGTACGAAGGAATTTGAATACTAGCGTAATAGCCGTCGCTGTTGTCGTAGAAGGTTCTCGTATTAGTGTTCATCGTGTTTTGCAACATGAAGGATTACATCCATACCATCTTCTAAGAACCCTGATTCAGCACCTGTAATTACCAATCTTTTAGATGATCTCAGTCTTGCGTCTCTTCGTTTCTTGTGCGTGGCACACTACTCTCCATGATGTTTCTGACTATGGCTTACTTTGCAGATATGAATCAATGATGTCCACTAACTCTCCTTAAAGTTTGTCCCAATCATCCTGGGACACATTGTATATTATAATAATTATCAAAAACAAGGCTCGAACCCATGTATTGAACCAAATTTCGTAAACTGTTAACTCACATGACCATTATCAAGGTGTTTCTATTGTTCTATTGAATAAGGATTTTAAGGAGTTAAGGAGGAAGGCTCTATGTTAAACACTCTTAAAACTTACGATAAAAGGGGGAATACAATGATTTCTTGAAATTGACCCAAAAAAATAGCTTTTACAATATGAAATTGTATGCTTAAATATAAAACATTAGCGTATTTTTTGTTGTTTTGTTGCTATTTATACACGCAAAAACAAAAATATTATGACCACCCCTACATTTTGCAATGAATTCACCTGGATGACGTGGAAGGTACATGATCAGGTGGAAGTGGTATTTAACAGCTGCTGGAGAGTCTGAAGAATCATTATTTCACTTATTTCTGTGTGTGATGGGAAAGGCTGAGGATATAAGCGACTTTGATAGAGGGTACATTGTAATGGCTCGAAGGTTTGGAACAAGTATTTCCGAAACTGCACGAATCGTGGGTTGTTCGTGATCTACAGTTGTTAGTACTTATACAAAGTGGATGAATGACGGTGAAACCAGCAGTAGACGACATAATGTTGGACGTCCACACGCTATCAACGAAAAAGGTCCTCGGAGATTGTTTCGCATGGTGAAGCAAAACCGGAGCCTAACAGTGGCTCAGCTGACAGCCAATACAATGCAGGGCCAAGTAAAATAGTATCGGAGCACACTGTTCAGCGAACACTTTTGGATATGGGGCTGCGCAGCAAACTACCCATTCGTGTGCCTTTGCTGACCAAGCGTCATCGCGAACTGCGCCGGTCCATCGCGACTGGTCCATGGATCAGTGGGAGAGAGTTGCCTGGTCAGATGAATCACGGTTTGTCATGCATCATGCCGATGGCCGTGTCAGGATACGCCGTCTTCCAGGTAAACAGTTGCTCCCTTAATGTACAGTAGGTCATACACAGGCCGTTGGTGGCGGTATTATGATTTGGGGGACGTTCTCTTGGACTTCTCTGGGTCCCGTGGTTATGTTAGAGAAGACCATGATTGTGTGTGCTACAGGGTATCTGAACATGATTACGGACCAGTTGCACTCTTACATGGCCTCTGTTTTTCCAGCAGGAAATTGAATGCTCCAACAGGACAACGCCCCGTTTCACAAGGCTAAAATTGTATTGGAGTGGTTCCAGGAACATGATGCTGAATTCCAGTTAATGTCTTGCCCACCTAACTCACCGGATCTCAATCCACTAGAACACATTTTGGATGTCATGGGACGGCAGCTCAGAGTTCAAAGACCACCAATTCGCAATATCTCGGATTTGCGTAACCGTTGCTTAAACATCTAGTACAATCTGACTGCGCGGCCATCTACCAAGGACTTGTGGCATCCATGCCAAGGCAGGTTGAAGCTGTGTTGCGCGCCAAAGGTCGGCCAACTCGTTATAGACAGGTGGTCATAATGCTTTGGCTCTTGAGTGTGCATTTTGCAAACATTAAGTGAATCTGTGACAAATCTACACGTGGCATACCATTAATCCTCTTGGGTATTCTTTTGGGCCAGCAAAAATTACCAATTTTCTCCGAAAAAAGGAAACGTAATATGCAAATTATATTTATTTTATAATTTCCTATTTTGTAAGTTAAAGGGTCAGTGAATTGTTAGTGAATTAGGAATGAAGATTTAGTGAACGAAAAGTTAAAAGTTTATTTAACTAGAAGTGCCAAGAAAGATTCAATGTAAAGATTACCTTGTAAAGGATTATAATCAGGAAGAGAAATTAATTACATTTGATTAGAAGACTGCCTAAAGTCAGGTATTGTCAACTTCATATTACATTGAGGTTTAAAGTGTTAAAATCATTAGACGGACATTAAATACTTAGCATCTATGTAAAGTAATACTGAGGGAGAACCACATTATATATGTATTTTCCCCAAACACAAATTTCGTCTCTTCCCTGTATTGCTTGATTGAATTATCTTATTTATAGTGTTATTTGTGTTTGAGTCATTTTAAGTGGTAAATTAAATAATTGAAATGTATCATGTAGAATGTTCCTTTATTTACTTCCTCACCTTTAGCCGGGTCACAGGTTAGAAGGGAATAAATCTCGTTTCAAATCTACATTTTAAACATTTTCAAATTCTTAATTGAACTACCATAAAACCATCCGTATAACGCTCACCTGTTCTTTAGAGTTTTCTTTTTTCTTTACCAATCTTTGTTTCTTTTTAAGGCAGTCAATTTATATCCGGCGTATAAAGCGCACAAATAAATTTGGATCTTATTTTTTGTATTTAAAGTGCGAATTATACTCCGAATTTTACGGTATGTAAGCACGCTTTTATGTTTTACTGCTTTCTAATCAATTAAATTTGAGTGCATCTGACTGTCAGGAAATAACATCAAATCACCATGATCAAGATATTGTTTTCGTTTGATGCATCTTTGATAACCAGAATGGTGTTTTGAGATATATGATATTAAAAGGGGAAACTGTAGAATTCCAAGTATAAATGCTGTTTGATTACACAGATGTATGCCAGACATTTAGTTGTCATTATAATATATTACTATAATCAAACTTTTTAAAGAAAATAAAAGAAATTTACACTATTTAACAATTAAATTTATGTATGGGAAAGGGGCATAACTGAAAGGAGCAAGGCTTTGTTTATGATTGGAACACTTTTGTAGGAATTGAAAACAAATCATACAAATTTGTAATAAAAAATTAAATTAGAAAATTTCTAAAATTATAAGCAAAACAAACTTAAATTAAATATAGGTTTATACATAAATATTGATATATTGTATACTGTGCATCTGGTACTTAATTAAGTTTTTCAAGAAATTTCAAAATTCATTAAAAAAAGCAATTTGTATATAAAATGGTGTCCAAAAGTTAAGCATAAATCGTAAAATGCGAAAAACATGGAGTAAATATTCGTAAAATTATTCAAAATTTCTTGCGGATATTAATTGGGTGAAGAAGAAACATTGGGTTTATGCAAAACTTTTCAGTCGACTACGTCCTGCGCGAAACACTGGTGCATGTTGGAACGCGGAGAAACCGATTCACGCAGCATAGGCAGTTCAGACAAGTTTCGTGCAACAGCTGTGCGAAGGAACGTTGTTAACTAACAAGCAAAGTGAATGATGGCACAAAGACTCCAATTGGGCATGTTTACGGATGGAAGAATCGTTGGAATGCTGGAATTCTCACGATCACAAACCGAAGTGTCTCGAATTCTGAATGTGGACCAGTCTGTGATCTCAAGACTGTGGCAGAGGTTTCAAAGAACGGGAGATGTTACCAGACATCCAGTATCAGGTCGACCGAGAGTCACAGCCCCTCGCCAAGACCGATATCTGGTAATAAGTGCGTGACGTCAGAGGGGCAGTACTGCCAGAGCACTGGGTTCGGTGCTCACAGTCGCCACAGGAATATGAATTTCGAGACAAACTGTTTACAGGAGACTCAATCATGTTGGTCTGTGTGCCAGAAGACCATCAGTTTGCATTCCCTCACGTCTGTGCATAAACGCGCTCGTTTGAACTGGAGTTTGAAATATCAACATTGGAGTGTGGGAGAGTGGGCCAATGTGATGTTCAGTGGCGAGTCCCGGTTTAGACTGAGTAGTGATTCTCGGTGGATAACGATATGGAGAGAACGTGGAACACGTTTTGAACCAAGAAACATAACGAAAAGACATCATTTTCCATCAAGGGGAGTAATGGTATGGACAGGCATCATGATGGACGGCCGCACAGACCTCCATTTCTTTAAACGGGGTCTGTGACTGCTCAAAGATACAGAGAGAAAGTTTTTGAGCCTTATGTGCGCTTGTTTCGAGGTGCTGTCGGTCCTGACTTCATATTCATGGATGATAATGCGCCTTGTCACAGAGTGATGCTGATTGATGACTTCCTTAAACCGGAAAACATCCAGCACATGTCGTGGCCTGCGAACTCCCTGATTTAAATCCTATCGAGCATGTATAGGATATACTCGGGAGACAAATTGCAGCCCTTTCGCACCCACCAAGCTCCGTTACAGAACTGAAGAGAGCTCTCCAAGAAGCTTGGAACTGTTTGAGCCCACAACTCATCCATCATCACATAGCAAGTATGGTAAATCGCTTTGCAGCGTGCCTGGCTCTCAGAGGTGACCACATGCCTTATTAAACTGCAGCATCAGTATTTTATTTAATGTTTTCTTTCATTTTTTCTTTAAAGTGTGAATCCTTGCTATGCTCAGTTTTCTTTCAAACTGCTGCTTTGGATAATAAAATTAATTATTATCATTCTTTTGATTTGCTTCCTTATTTTATAACCATTTTACACTAGCATATCACGTTTCCCGCCATTCTGATTTACAGTTTCTTCTTCATTCACATAATTATCAATTATGGTTAACTTTTGGACACCAGTGTACGGTCATGGCACTTTAGATAACATGTTTTATCTAACTGAACGAAAGTAAATTATGCCTCATATACAAGTAAAGATATTTGCCATGAATGCTGGGAAAAACTTGAAAGTTTATGTTAGACTATAAAATTGTTATCTGTATTCTAGGTCTTAAAATTGAATTTTAAAGACATAACTATAATTTAACCGAAATGTTATTAAATTCGTTGCGTAGGATAATAAAATTATATGAACACAACTGTCACAACAAATTATCTGAGTATTTGAGAAACTTTGAAGTTCAGTTGTTTCTTGGATTTGCTAGAACAATTATAGGATTAAAAAAATTAAATTTAACGAGACAGAATGAAAATTAAGGATTTTTTCATTAAAACTAAATCTGTAACAAACTCTCAAATCGAGACATATCGACTTAATAAAGATCTGCTTGAACGAAGAAACGATCATTTTCAAAGAAGGGCTATAATAAATAAAGTAAACTTTCAAACTAATGACTGCATCAAATTAAATCTATGTCTGCTCCAATGCGAGGAAATTTTATCTGATTCAAAATATCCTATTCCTAATTTAATTTCACACGTTTACATTAGAAAGTATTTAAACCATAGTCTATAAATAAAAATAAAATATTCTCTAGTTGCATGGAAACATTTATTAGAACAGATATAATTATATTTCTTCTGCTCATCAACCACCGGAGTTTTAAACTTTATTATCTATTGGGATAATTTTTAAATGTTGTTTAAGTTTGTTGCCTGAGATTAGAGAAATCGTTAAACAGCCATCTGCAGGTCTTCGGCTCTCTCTGGGAACGCGCACATTATACAGGAATTTTTGCAGACCCAGAAAAATAGGAGAGCCGCTGGGAACAAAATTGAGACCATAAGCTGGGTAATCAAACACCTACTTGATGAATTTTTGCAGCAGATGTTTTAAGCAGTGACCTGTATGTGAACGATTATTGCCCTGCATCAGCACAACGCCATCATACACGCTTCGTTCTCCGAACGACCCGTAACAATTTCTACAGTGTTTGACAAAAATAACCCAAAACCTCTATCCCAGATCTTACCTGATAGTTGCAGAAGAGCGTATAACCTTAACCGTTACAACGACTTTATAGGAAGTTATCATGAAGTTCCAACCACTGGTTCATGTGATAGACCTGCCGAGAATTTATCCAGCATGAGTAATCACCATTATCCATGTATTCTCTGCTATTTGTGAGTGGTGAGAGAAATCTTACTTTTCTGGCTGATCCTTGTATTTGTAGTAGAATATATGAGACCAGTTCACTGATTCTTGCAAGTTTGCACATGCTAGTTTCAAAAAATGCGTGTTAGCTCACTAGAAGAATTAAAATAGCACAAACAAAATAAAAGCAATAAAAAGTAAGTAGCCTTCTTTCAATTTATACAACAAGATTTACAGATAGGAAAATGATCCTTTAATTCAAAAAATGTCATTCTATATTATCAGAACAATTTAAAAATAAACTTTTGTAGCAACTGTATATTCGCTTGAGGTGGCTGCCCTACAGCGTGGCAGAAGTAAAGTTCGTTTCTAGCAAAGCATTACTTTCTAAAATAAATAAATAAAAATGAATACCTATTAGTAGTTTTTATTACACATAAATTAAGCATAATACTTAACAGAATGTAAAAATGGAAGAAGTTAATTTTAATTCACTTAATTTAAGTTTTCTCGCTATTTTTATTTAATAATTGTGGAACGCAAAAAACTTCAAAAGTTTGCTTCTTAAAAGGACATTATGAAATGTGCTATGAAGATTGTTTCATATATCTTAAAAGAATTTCTCTCAGACTTACAAAAAAATTTCATATTCATATATCTTTTTTCAAGCGGTTGACGATTGATTTTGTGTGTGTATATCCATATCCCATATATCCATATATATCCACACACAATTTAAAACATGATGTTAAACTAAATCTTATGTTGCAAATTGCAATGAGAACAGTTACATTATCGACTTTTTTGGATTATCTTTCTATTTTCTTTTCTTCTATTGTAACAAATTGCGCATTGCCTTACCAATCCCTGTTCTTGATCGGATATTTTCAAGAATTCTAAATCCTGCTTTCAATGAAAAATTTCCACCTTCACCAAAGAAAATATCGGAGAATAAGTATTTAGGTACAGTAGACAAATTGCATCTCTTAAAAACACCATCATTAATAATCTCAGTATAATAATTAAAAATATGTTCAAACCTAAAATAGAAAGAAGAAAATATCAGTACTCGTAAGCTGTACGATCAAACCAGTTCAGGGGTTATAATAGTACATTTTAAAATATATATAACGTTAATTTGCAATATACAAATTAATTTACATCTTTTTTATACATGACTAACTTCAATAGCATTTTCCTTAATGAACTAAATTTAGAACATCATTTTAAAGCTAATGGTGTTCCGGTAATTAGATATAGCTCCACTATGCCTCTTTTTCAATCGCTGCACTTAACTTTAAGCCCCGTCTAATAATTATATAATTTAAAGTGACTGGAAATCATCACAAAATGGAGCTACTGCCATATTTCATGTTAAAAGTGAGCATCACTCTCCAGTTTATGTAATTAGCCTTTTAAAAGGGGCAACTAACATCTGAATTATGTAGAGGACGGATTTCTCTCTGTCATTAAACTTGGATTTAAAGTGAGAGTGAAGGGTGTTAAAGGTAAAAGTAGTTCCCAGTCTAAATTTATGCTTCTTAAACTAAAAGAAGCAAATAAAAATAATAAATTTATATCCCGAAAGATTTCCAGATCGACAAAAAAAAGCAATTTTTGATGTATGCCGCAAATATTCATAGCTTCAATTTGAAAAAAAAAATTAAGGTTTTTTAAATTATGTTCCTGTTAAGCTTTCCTGGTCCTGGAAACCTTTGAACTTATTTTTTAAAATTATGAACGCAATATAAATTTTGCTGCTTAAGATAGATACCATATATTCTCGTGTATACCATGCACTTCTAACCCCGAAAAATACATTTAAATTTATGAGTGCGCGTTATACGCTGGATATAAAAATAATAGATTTAGAAAAAAAGAAAAGATGACCTTAAAAAATTAGATTCCTACTTATATGTAAGTACTTTTTATTTAAAAAAAAGTAGCAAACCTTCTAAAATTTTGCTATTGTATAATATGAAACGTTAATCATATTCGTTTATAGTTATAATTTCAGGTACACATAATCTAATTCTGTTTTTTCTTTTCCCTGTCACAATTACCCTCTGATCCATAAATGAATAATCCACTTTCGTTCCATCTGGTTTGTTAGATATATTCCTTTTTTAAATGACATTTGAATTATATATATATATATATATAATATATATATATATCAGGTTTAATATCATTCAATACTTTCACATTATCCACACACTATTTCTTGTGTTTAAAAGACAAGAGCATTGAAGATGTATGTGGCGGTGGTTTCTATATAAGTCAGTAACAACCTCCGTACTAAGATTATAGTTTTAGTATAGTGGTTACGCGTGTTATGTTCATTCGGAACGGAAGATACCAAGAACGAATTCTTTTCATGTATATTTCAGATTTTTTCGCTTAAGAAGAAGCGTTCGCATTATAATACACTGGAATATACTGTAAACAAGGGTATTTTCTCCAAATATACGAGAGCTTGAACCAAACGTGGAGCACATTTTTGGACAGAAGAATGCCTCTATTTTCCTGAATACTTATAAGATTGTACCTCATTCATTTGTTTATCATGTAGCGTTATTAAAATTTCAAAATATTCCATAAATATATAACTTTTTTTAACATGTAAAGAGGGATTACCCATTTAGCATTATGATATAGGAGAAAAAAATGAAATACATTTAATAGTAGGAAAAAAATGTGTCAACTAGGATAAAAATGAGTATTATGATAGAAAAAATGATTCTCTATAGTAGAGTGAAGCCACAATATAATATTAATGTTAGATTAATTTTATAACTGAAAAAAAATATTCCGAATATGGGTGCTATTCTTTAACATTAATTGAAGACGGTCTTAAATAATTATAGTTCAATTTTTTTTCCTGTATTTGAAATACATACATTATACACGATCCACTTTCCAAATTATGTCTTGATGACAAAATAAAAAGAATGAAAAGATGTTCCCCTCATTTCACAAAAAATTATTTGTGCCAAAAGAGAGAGAGATGCATTTATTAATTGAAAAAATACACCAATAAAATGCCCAGTGTTGAGCTGTCAACAACCAAAAATTTTCTTCGATCTCATTTTCTTTTTTCAAAATACAAGCAGAAAGGCAAGTTAACAGTCTTACTTGCCTTCTTCTTACCCAACCTTAACAGTCTTACCCAAACCTTTTTAAAATGAGGTATTCAAATTTACAACTATTAATAATTTTACGAGTCATTTGTGATTCAGAGAATACAATATTCAATGTAAATTGTATTGAACTCAATAAAATGCATTATTATCAATGATAATTTCAATATTATTTGGACAATATGCATAATTAGACGGAGTACAAAATTGAATTTTGAAATTATTATATTTTTAGTGCTTTTATTCGTAGTTCTATCTCTCCGCATTTATATATTGCTACTAGCTGACCCGACACACAAATGTTGTTTTGCCATATAAATTATTTCTAGAGAATATTTTGGTAGTCAAATAAAAATAACCTAACTCATTGTCGGCGGGGATGTGGTATAGGACTGAAAGAGAAATGGAGCGCTGTAAACGATGAAGGTCTATAAAAGTAACAAAACACCAAACATTCATTTTTTGAATTCTTTGTACTTTTATTATTTTTGCTAATAAATTTCAAATTACGTCTCTATCGCAAATTATGACAATTAAAAAAATAACTTTATCAGTCTCTTAGTGCAATGGAGTGTACAATATTTTTAGTGTGAGTCCATCTTTAGCCAACACAAACAAACTAGATGGTTTACCCACGCGAGAACATGCCGCATATAATTGTCCGTGTGAAAAACACGGTGTGCCCAAATCTAAGCCACAAACAGACATCGTTTGGCCTCGAGACTTATTGATTGTCATTGCGAATGCATATCTAATTCGAAATTGAATCCGTTTGAATTCAATTCGCACATCTGCGGGAATAATAGGGATCCGTGATAGTAATAATCTTCTCGGAACTTTACATTCAAAATGCTTGCCTTGACAACGTTTTTCATCAATTTTTTAATGACTAATCGCGTGCCATTGCACGGCCGTGGCGGGTTCAAATTACGAAGCAAAATAACCGGAGATCCAACCTTCAGTTGTAAATGGTACGGTGGCCTGCCTTGGTGGCATGCAACGAGTACAAAAACTCTGCTGGATAATTTACAGCTTCGTTGGTATCGCAAAACTGTATCGATGGATTTGTATGACTTCAAGTCCCCTGGAATCATTTGTTGTATCTTGAAATTCAAAGCGTTCACGTCCACATTTTTTATGCCAAAATTGCTCTTTCTGCCAGCCACTTATGATTCAAGTATTGTATGTGTATATATTGGGAAATATATGCTCAATGAGAGCCTTTTGCGAGTTAATGATTGTGCAGACATCGGTCAGCAATTTTATGCATCCAGTGTTTTCATGTACAGCTACTTTTCCATCTCCGATATCTAACATTTGTTTTGAGAATGTTTCAGCGGATGGATTTTAAAGCATTTGAACGCGCATATTTACTTTCAGCTGTACTTTTTTCAACATTACGCCACATTGGCGATGATTTCAAGCAAGCGTTGATTTCATAAGCGCACGTTGAACGTGGATTGACGTGACAATGGTTAAGGTGGTGTTTCAAGTTCTGGCAGTTGCACTTTTTCTGACACGCAACACATCCCGGCTGTCTCATTTTTTTTTAAATTTAAGCGCATTACAATGCGGACATTCCTTGTCCATAGCACCAATTTCCACATTCAAATGAGCTCAAAATTTAACATCGGGCTCCTACTCGAATGCTAGATGACGGAATGAATCGGGTGTAAATGCTCGATGTAGTTGTTGGCGTTGTTGGTCATTTGCTCTGCCTGTGTCAAATACGAATCGACACGCTTGTCTTTGTTCTAATCGTATTTGTTGATTTTTTTCAACTCGTGCCTCATGTGATTCCGATTCACGCAACTGCGCCATGTTCACACTCATATTTTCATTATCCTGTTGGATTTGTTCACCTGTTCTTTGAGCTCTTCTAATTTGCATGGCTGTAGATTTAGTCGTTCGACGGCATTGGCACTGGCTGGCACTCTTCACTGTACAAAACACACAAATAGATCAAATTGAAGTACTTAATTCTAGAAAACAGTATACTGATAATGTATCTGTTTTTTGTTATTTTACCTATATCTTTCGCAATTATAATACATATATATATATATATATTAATTGAAAATGATTCCCGAAAAATTTGCGCGCATTGAGTATTACAGTTTTATTAACTGTCGTTTAATAATAAATAAACTAATAAGTAATAAATAAGAACTCATAAATTTCTGAAAATATTGAAAAATGGTTTATACAGGTTACACAATAGTTGTTGGCGGGAGCACGGGACACTTTTTGAAAACTATTAATTTATATGAGATCACTTAATTAACTGAACGTGAGAACTATCTTGAGCAAAATGGCAATAAATTATCTCGTGTCATTTATTTGAAATAATGATAACGAAGTAAAAGCGATTAAGTTTTTCGCAAATATGTTTGATATTTTTGTTTTATAAACGGATGCAATATATGAATTTTTGAATTTAAGATATGTACAAAAAATAAACTTTTCACTCGCCAAATTTAGTGATTTTTAATTTGTTATGGACACCCCTTTTGCTAGTGTAATCCATGGGCAGGGTGATTTGGACGGTGGACCAGAGAAAAGTCACATCTGGCGCGAAACCGATTTTCGACGCCAAGCGAAATAAACGGTGAAGTAAACACACAGGGTAAAACAATTGCGCGTTTTAAGGTTTTTAGTTAATATCTTTTTAACTGATTGCAATATCGGAATGAAAAATAGTTTACGTTCTATTCTCAGACCTATTGAATATACTCACGAAGAATCGGTCTAGCCGTTTCGGAGGAGTTTGGTTACAAAAACTGTGACACGAGAATTTTATATATTAGATAAATCTCCGAGAGGAGTATATTTTTTTTATTTATATAAATAATATAAAGCAAAACATCTTAAGTTTAAATATCTAAAAATTAAAACCTTTGGTTTTAATTTTTAGTTCAATCCTGTAGTTCAACTAAAATTAAATCAAGCATTTTATTTTTAAATAATTAATAGCTAGATCATTCAAAATAGTTTTCAGAATTTAGGATTTTAAAATTAATTAACGCTAAAACGCTTAAGACGGAATATCGGAAAACACGAAATAACACAATCGTCCGGACAAACTACAATGTGTTTTCGTGCATTTTTCTTCTCAACACGAAACGAAAATCGCTTAAGACGAAAATATTTATTTTCTGGGAATGAATCAAATACGGTAAACGCCAGCCACGCAGGCGAGATTTGAGAGAAGTAAGAAATGAAAGAGAGGTGGTTACACACGTTTGGAAGAAATTAGACATACTTAGTTTTGAAATGCCCTTGGAATAGCCTGTGATGCGAGCCAATTTTGTTTATCTAAGCTACTTTCACCCTCCACCCCTACAAGCGTCTCACAAAAACATCGCATCTCTCATCAGTTGGTTTTGGAATTCGGTGACGAATACATTGCAATGTGAGTGAAAATAAGTAATATTGGTATGCGATTTTTTTAATTTAGAAGAATTCTTTTTACGAGCCCAATGGCCAAGAGCTCAACGGGAAAGCAAACTGCTATATCACCTAAAACTTAGATGGAGCTTCTTAAGAAACAACTGAAGACGAAAAAGGAACTCACAAACAGAAGGCGAAAACTGAAATCTGTTAAGGCATGCATATATACACATCCGTGTTTAGAAAATATATTCTAATAATATTGTCGAATATATGGTGGTAATTTTTTTATTTATTTACAGTAGAACGTCGTTTATCCGAACGTTTATTATCCGGTGCGTCAAATATCCATACCAGAGTCCGGATACGTTTTCGAACAGTGCAATGCTCAATAGTTGTTTCGCGTGAGGCCAAAAGTGACGGGAAAACACACGGTGAGGGATATTTGGAGAAGCTGTGTGATTTGGTAAACATCTTCGCGGAATATTAGGTCAGTTTGTTTTCAAGTGAGGGGTATATACGTGCTCTTTTGTTGAGTTGTGAATTGCTATGGCTTCGAATTCAAAACGGAAATGCCACGCCTGGAACGTAGAGGACAACAACAATGAAAGTAGCAAGGGTCCATCAAACCTGACGTGTTTACTGCGTTAGACATAGCTATGGAGTGGTACGAATAACAATCAGAGTGCTGTCCTATTCCTGCTGCTCAGGATAATCAGAGACCTTGCAGCGAAAAAACGGTGTACAATGGCACAGTGAAAAATAAGAGATCATGTTCCACAATAAAGGTAAAATTGCAACATTTTGCACCTATTTTGCTTTTTCTTCAAGCATGTATCCCACATGTGATGATTTTCAAAATTCGTATAGTGTCCGGTTTCATATACTGCATGGATCGCATTCGATTTTCGGTTATTCGAACAATCGCGTATCTGAACGGAGTCCACTCCCAATTGATTTGGATAAACGACGTTCTACTGTATTTATTTTTATATTAACCTTTAACAGAAATTCTTTTAACAAGAAAAAAGATTTCAGTCTCCCTTTAGTTTCTTTTTAAATGATTTTCATTGTATCTATAGCAGAAGTATATTCAAGGAATTTCGATTTTTAATTTATAAATTTACATTTTTTTCTGAACTAATGAATACACACCTAAATACACCAAGATTTCTCTGAATATTTTAATTCAGTATTGTTGAAAATCTTTACAAAAACATGTTTGCGAAGTATTTCCTATCCAACTAATAAAGTGACAGGTTATATGTAAACTATTATCCTATTAACGGGAAGGAAGTTCTAAAATAAGCGTAGGTAACCTATTTGAATATATAACATGGGAGAACAGATGTTGGTTTAAATGTAAGATTTAAGTTTCAGCATCAGAAGGTAATGGAACCGTAACAGACCGAAAGGAAGTACTTAGAACTCCTTGATCAATTAAAATTTGGAAATACCACTGTAATTATAAAGCTATAATTTAGTTTCGTCTTAGGAGAAAGTAGCACTTTCCCTTTGATTTAGATAATATTCAAGCCTATGGTTAATGTAGATAGTGGGTAGATTTAACGACGTTCACAATTTATAATGGCTTATATGTGGGTATACATCAGTCTCTTAAATCTAACGTAAGGTATTCGACTACTTGCGACAACTTTTTCTTTAAAAGATAGATATATTGGATTTCTTTGTCGTGTTTATATTTTAGTACATTTTAAGAAAAATTTGCTAAAACTAAGAAGAGAAAAAGAAGTTATTATTACTCAAATGGGAAAAAATGGGTAAAAACTTACAAAAAATAATATAAACAGGGCCCACTCTGTACCAAAAGTTTATGACCAAATTTTCAAATTTTTCAATTCCGATGTGTTGCTATGTTACTCATTTTTGAAATGACCACAGGATAAATGATATTTTAATGTTTACAAAAACTAGAGTACTTTATCTTAGTTATTATTTTAAATTGCTTAAAAAAATAGTGATTATATTAACATAAGGAACTGTAAATTTTGTAATAAAACAGTTATTGATAAAGCTGAAGGTTAAAATACTTTTACACGGAATATACACAAAAAAATTTTCAGTTAATTATATTCAAAACTTTTTGAGCAATCGCTAGCTCTTTTTGCGCATTTTTAAAAAAACACATTTCGAATGAAACGCGTTTTAAAGTATGACATCTTGCTTAAAATAATGGCATCTTCTTTTGCTAAATGAGTGAGTGAATATTAACGTCGCACTGATTAGCAACACGAGGGTTTTCTTCTTTTGCTAAAACACTTGTAGTTTTAGTTTTAGTGAACGAAAAATAATTAACTTGGTATTTTTTATACAGCTAATAAGATAACGTTAAAATCAAATCATAAAAAATATTTGTCAATTTCTGGCAAAATTCACAAATTTTGGGTAGTTGGTAAACCTAAAAGTACTTTCGTAAAGACATATTGTTACAATTTGCATGGAAGAAAGGTAGCCAATGACTTTAATTAATTGGATAATAAAAGATTCATTATAAAATAAGTAACGAACAAATGACTGCATGAAGTCCAATCGACACCTTGCAGAAATTTCCAGAGACATTTCGATAAATTCTTGGCGATATAATTTTCTACAAATCTGTTGCAAAGGGGAATAAATTCGTCAATCTGGTTTCCATTACCACATCTTTTAGAGTTGCCATAATCTTATTCAAATCTATGCTGGGAAACGAACTATACCTGTAAAACTCCATTTTCTCCAAGGAGAATGTTACCGTAGGGAAAACAATATATATATGGCATGTTTTAATGTAAAATAAAAAAAAATTCTGGGATGAAAAATAATTACCGTAAAATTCGGCGTATAACGCCCACCTATACTTTCAAGCTGCACTTTTTAATTTTTAGATATATTAGCCATATAGCCCACGTCCCCTTTTTTGCAAAGAAACTTGAAATACAAGTGCAAAATGCTCTTACAATTTAAAGTCATTTATTCGAGGTATTATCCTAAGCTTTTGAAAAAATAGTGTAATTTTAGAACTACACAACCCTTCAAATTCATACGGAATGTTATTGCTTTTAAATAAACAGTATATTAATATATCTAAAAGCCTAATTCTTTTCTGTGTTTATTTTTTCTATTATTTTGTAAAGCTCTCCTTATACCCAACGTATAACGTGAACCCGTAAATGACGAGCTTATTTTTTGCGTTAAAAGTTCGCGCAATACGCTGGATATTATGGTAACATAAATATAAAAATTTTAAAATCTGACTCTTGCGCGTGTGGTTTTCTGATAAACCATATTCATATGTGGGATCATTTTTAAAGTTATAGATGATATCTTAAGTATGAAGCCAGTTAAATAATTTTAAAAAATTGAAGTTTCGTTAAAAACTTTAAAATAATTTTGAATTAATATTCCGTTTACAAGCTTCGTAATCTTCTGATTAAGCGTTTTCTAAATAAAAAAACAATGCCAGTTAAAAATTCAATTAATTATTTTCTTATGACCTTATGAGTTACTAATTTTGAATTGATTAAATTCTTCATAAAAAACAACATTTACCATTATAAAATGAAACATTAAAAAGACATTTTCCTTACGTCTATTTAAAGAAATGAATACATATTATACATTCTTTCATTCAAATAATAAAATTTTTGACTTCAATAAATAAGTTTTTAATTGAAATAAAACTTATTACAAAATATATTGGAAGTGGTGAAAATACAATGAAGCACAGAAATTCTAAATAGATTTAAGAAGAAAGCAAAAGCAAGTGTTTAGCTAAAAAAAAAATTTCAAATCATATATTTTCAACTTCGGTAACTTTTCTGATTAAATCGCCAAAAGTACTTATAATTTACAAAAGAAGAAAAGAAAATGTTTCTCAAAAGCAATTCATTTTCCTCATTAAGTGTAACAGAATGAAAAATTACCCATGGAATTTGAATTATGACCTTCATTTTGCGTGGATGAAAGAAATTCACAAACAGAGCTTATCACCAAGTCTTAATTAAAAGGATCATCAGAAATTCCTTGTTATATTTTGTACTTGATCTGTGGAAAAATGGGAAAGCTAATTACTTTTAATTTATTTCCTTAGCATTTTCCCTGTTATAGAAGTATTTAATCATTACATCGTAACATTTTGGAGCATTCATTTTAAGCTAATTTAGATGTTATTAAAAATATCCTGATATAGGTAAAATACAAAAGGAAAAATGAGTTTAACTGACATTTTAAATGTAAATGATCTTTTAGATCCACTTTCATTGAATGTACCTTTATCATACAAACATTATAAATCTACGTACTTTGTTTTTACTGAGTAATTATGTATTAAAGTACATTCAGACCCCTGGCGCAGGCTATACGTTTCTATCAAGAGTGGGAGGCGTAATATGAAACATCGTTAAACGGGTTATCTCATCATGTAAATAATGGGGTTAGTGGAAATGGGTAGAAAAATTAGTCAAATATTTTGCATTAAGTTTATTTAATTATGTTTATACATAATAGGCAGATATATATATATGTGTATATGAAATAAAATTCTAAGTCAATTATGTTTACATTTCAGATCATTCAGTCTCTTTTATCTCAATTTTCAGCCTTTTATCAAGAAGGTATCTTATATGTAATTGCGTTTTCTTTTTGCGCTTTGTAAGAAGTTGTTGGTAAGTGGATGAGGATCACAACACCTCGTCACTTGTGTTGAACTCCTGTCAAATTTGGGTCGTTTCAGTAAACTGGTCATAATTTTATTTATAGTGGTTCAACTGATTTATTAAAAGTGGATTCATACAAAATGAACAACCGATGCAAAGAAAAGGCATGAGGTTTAGAAAACTAGATGCTTCGAACGAACCTTTTGATCCTGCACCCTCATGATAAAACTACAAATCATAATATTTGCCATTATATCAATCGTTATATTATATCTGGGGTTATATACAATATCGTCAACAGATGCTTTGAAACGATAAAATGCGTGCGTATAAAACCGCAGGAAGAAACACAGATAAACTGAGTCAGATATCAGGAAGCCTGATGCTGCGTGCAATTTTGGGAATCTCACAGTTCAAATAAAGACTTTAAACCAGGCAGCGACAAGGCGATGCTGGTACACTAAAATCATCAAGGCTATCGATTTTTGAAGCTGACTAAAACCTCAGATCTTCATAAACATGCGCAGATTTCAAGATTTACCTGCATTCTTTATCAAGTTATGGGGCAATATTTGATACTGGACCTTGTGCTACCACGCTAACATTTCAGTTTATCTACTTTCGAAAAGGCCCTGTCAAAGTAGTTAATTATTTTCTACGGCGTAAATGGGAGCTGACACTTTATATAGCCAAGTAATAATTCATTTCAAGAAAGATTGTGCAGTTATTGCAAAATTCTAGTTTGTGTTTTGTTTTTGAAACAAATGGATTTGTTGGATTTAAGCTGTGCATGCTTTTATGATATTCTAGATGAAATTAAAACTTCTTAAACAGATTCTCTGGCCTAGACACTACGTCTCATTTTGATAATTCAGATAATTGAAATCAATTCGCAGAATAGAAAAACCTCAATTTTGATATATTTGCTTAGGTGATATATATATATCCCATGTGTGTGAAATTCAACATACTTATCATTAAAATATTTTAAGATATTTATTTAAACAAATGCACATATACAGTACTTAGATTCTGATATATTTTACCTATAAATTATTATTTGATTTTGCTTTCATTTGTGTACAATATTTAACATACAAAGGTTTTAAGATCATGGAAATAAAAATAAAGGCATAAACATCTTTTGTACATGTGTGCATTGGCTCTCTGAGCATGGAATTAGCTCTAGGTGTGTGTATTTATTTTTCAATAATTATTAAAATAAAGTTTTATGAAATACTGAACTTTCATTCGTTTCTTCTATATATTCATTATGGCAGTCTACTACTTAATTGCTCTACATTTATGAGATTTTATGAGTAAAATCTTTCCTAATAAGCTAATTAACATATCATAAAAGTTTCAGACTATTCGATAAATATTATATCATGCTATTCATGAATGAAAACTTCAAACTCATATTTCTCAGTACTGGATTTTGTACATATACTATTATTTCAAAACCCTAAGGCTTTTTAGTGTGTGTGAGATTGATAAGGGTTTGAAATGTTTTATACATGTTCTGAAATGTATGTTTTGTAAGAGCTGTGCATTGATTAGCTCTAACATGATTAGTACTTCTTCTAAAATTTCAAAATCAAAATTATTAGGGTTTTAGAATTTTCAAGTTTAACTGTAAAAATTAATAAAATTAGAAGAAGTAGCAAGAAACCCATGCACATTTTATGTAGCTTATTATAGGAGTGGAATAGTTTAGTGCATCAGCGCTTCCACCACAGGTCCAGGAACAAACTCTGGGCTGGGCAAAGGTTGACTCAGCCTTTCATCCCATCAGTGGGTCGATAAAGATAGATACCAAACACTTAGGGACCAAACACTGGGGTTCCTTCAGGCTGACCACCTGATCGGAACATTTGCTCATGCACCCAGCGCCCAATGGTCACGTATACAGGATGGGCACAGTGGCCTCAGCCCTCATGGGCTGGTATCTGAGTTTGAATTATTATAGGGTACATATAAAATTGGAAAAAGAGACAATATTTAAAATCTTAAAAATTTTTAAATGTTTAAAATTTAAATTTACAAACATTTTGCAACAAATTAAAAATTTTGTATTGAATTATTTTAAATATAACCTTTATATAAAATAAATTAAAACCAATTGTAAATATTAAAATGCAAAGAACTGTAGAAGACAGTACTGACGTGGCGCGTTTATTGTGGTGGGACAGAGACCGGGACCTTTGGGTCAAAGCCGAGTAACTTAACCACTACAAGGTAAGTCACCATGGTGCAGGATTTATTGCAAAACTATATAGATTAATATCACTAGGTACCATATTGCATTAGTAGTCTTACAACACAATTAATTTGGTTGTGTTTCTTCAACTCACGAGAAAGACTTTTAGAAGGATTTTTTAAAAATAGTGATATAAATTTCTTATAAAAATTTTGAGAGGTTTTGAAAAACACCTTTTCGGTGCTGTTTCGAAGGAAAATGTTTATGATAACTGTAAATCGGAATACTTTTGAAAAATCTGTACAACTTTATGTATCCTAATTCTCTAACCATCAAGGCACTTCTCTGATAGCCTAAGGAGAAATACATAAAGTATAGAATAAATTGTGTCAGCATAGAGTACGATCATTATAATTCCTAAGATAACATTCCAAATACCTAGATAGTAAGTAGTACAGGTTTGTTATGAATGTTTACGGGGCAGTCCACCCCATATTATTTGAATTCTGGTCCGTAGTTCCGGTTTTTTACGTTGTACTACTGTTGAATTCTTTAACCCCAGGTTATGGCATTCCTTATATTCTCCAATCGGAACCAGGTCTGTGAAAATAGTGGTCATAATAAGTTATCCACATGTTGTAGATCCACTCTAGAGACAGTGAAAATGTATGGCTAAGACCTGATTTATTGTAAAGTGTAGTTCGACTGAGTTCAGAGGATGGTTGCAGGGTCTTTTAGACGTAACTTGTTGACCTGACAATGTGCTAGTAACAAAAACCCAATGTAGTTTATCATTACGCACAATTTCTCTCAGCACCGTAATATCAAATATTCATGCAAGTGAGCTTTTTGCACAAGAGCATGGAACAGTTCCAGCCGTTTTACCTCATTGTAGAAGTTTGGTATCATCTCCATCAAGACCAGAGCAGGACACCCCATGTGAAAGTCATTCGATGACATTTGACCTTGTGTCCTTGTAGCGCAGGTACCAATCCAGCCTTATTGAGTGCAATGCTATTAAAGCAGTTATTGTAACAGTCTAAGAGAATTTATTCCCATGCTGTGAAACTGTCGATAAATGGCGTGATTACTTGGTTTCTACATCCCATTTGTTAGTCTCAGTGGCTGTGGACCCCGATCCGCTCATAGCATCTCACAATTACCTCAGAGTAGGGTTCTTGACCTATTCACCAGGATGTATGTGCCTTGTTTGGATCCACATCAGCCAGCAGCAATAGCAGAGTATTTCCATAATCAACATGAGGTGGATGGGTAATCCAACGATTACATAATACACCTTCCTGAAATCCAATTATTTAGCCTCTAACAAACTCTTCCAGTTTCTAAATTACTTGTACACTTTTCTCCAAGTAAAATTCATTGAATTGATGTTATCTACACAAAAGCACGAGTCAAAATGATTTGTTGTGCTATTATATGTCCGTTTGTAATTAGGCATGCACTACGCCTAAAGTGTCGCAAGTTCAATTGAACCGTAAAATTTGATCACGTGCATCAGCAGATTCCACAGTAAATGATATCCAATCATGGTCATTTTCTACGAGATGCAACGTTTTTTGTCTTAGACGGTATATACACTCATCTCCAAAATTAAGGTAACAAACATGGTTTTCGACATAATTCTAAATTTCTAAATGTAAAAATTGATAGAATTTATGTTAATATACTTTGAGGAATGGATAGTGCTATATCAATCTTCATTTAAGGAAAAGAAAATTGTTTAGCATTAGTTTTTGCAGAACTCCTGGATGGCAACCGTTTAAGCATCTAGAATTTTTAGCTGCAGTTTTGTGAATGTTGCATTGTGAAACAAACATGTTAACCCCATTGCAATACTAATGAGATCTCATAATCTTTTAGATGACTTTATAGATGGAGAGCCGTTGGTAGGCCAATCTCAGGCAGGGTGAAATAGGTGATGGTGACAAGGGCACCTCTAAAATGGTCTTCTGGCACTGAAACAGATTCCAGCATTTTGACAGCAAATACTTGAAAGTCAACCATATATCCCACAAACCTTAACTTATGCTTTACCTGTAATCACTGGTGGTATTAAGCCTGTGGCTTTTGGGCAGACTATGAGTTCCTCAACGCTCTTCACTTGGTGCTGTGTCTGTAAGGAAGAACTGCAAACAGGCTGTCTACAGACGTTTGGCAGACCCTGGTTTACAACCGACGTCAGTTGAGTGTCCATTCACTAGATCAACAGGAAAGACCGATTGTTCTTCCTCTTATCAATCGACAGGTTGCTTGAGTTTGAAACCACTGTAGAAGACGTTTGTTATTAACATATTATGACAAGTGGATTGAGGAATTACTGCTCTATCGTAAATGTTCCATTTAGAGGTATCTTCTAACTACAATTGTTGACATTTGGAGAGCCAGATGTCATTGGGCCCTGCGATCATTTTGATGCAGTTGTTCTCTTTTAAGACTTTACAATCCATTTGTGTATCCGTCACTGGGCTATCTTCCCGTCCACTTTTTGTTGCTTTGCAGACTGTTTCTTCCCTCTCATGCATGTCGGCAGACACCGTACCTCCTAAATAAGCCTGCACAGGTTGGGATGTATTGTAATGTTTGTTTCCCTAGACGGGCTCCTGATTAGGCCCTTTTAAAATCTGTGAGATCAGAAATTTATGCTTTTAGAAAGATTCAAAGATTTACAGAACTCAATAAAGTTATACATGCTTTTAGAATACATACATTTCTATTTATAAAACTGGTGGCTGTTCAATGCCTAGTACATTTAAAGTACTTTTAATCCCTTGGAGTTTTTATTATTTAAATAACTACTTGTATATACAGACATATATGGAAAATAGATTAATTATTATAAAATATTCTACAATCTTTAAAGCATGCGCTTTTATAAAATCTCCTCATTGTTAGAGTCTAAAGCACCTGCTTGTATACAGAGTATTTGATCTTATTTCAAGTCTCTTTCAAATAGGATTTAATACAAATTGTTGAAGAATCTTCTAGTTTGCTGTGTAGCAGCAGTACGTGGCCTC
>BMAO01026993.1:0-128991 GCA_019973975.1 Trichonephila clavata
CCGATGTGAAGTGAGATAGCTATCGATCGCTTAAGAAATCCAATGAAAAATAATTTTATTACGTTCATAAGCATCTTATATTTTAAACATTATTGAAGTGAAAACTTCTTTAGCGGCATTGGGCACTTATTGATAGGGGAAAATCTTATGGGTTCGCGTCACCGACATGCTCTGACTAGCGCACGCGCAGTGTGCTGTTCTCCTTAGACACTTTCTGGATGGGTGAAATCTCGTGCGTTCGCGCCACCGACATACTTATAGCAGTATATCTGTAGCTATACAGCTGACGTATAGTGCTGTGTCTATCTTATAAGTGAAGTTGAATGGATTTAGTGAAAAGTCCAACGTGTATATACTGTGCATCGCTCGTTGCGATTCCGAGAATGGGCAATACATATTAATGGTTGCCGTTTATATTTCACCTGAAAAATGTATGAGACAGATACAACAATTTTATTCGAAAACGTGATGATTTATACAAAAAAAAAAAAAAAAAAGGTTCTGAAATACTCGAAAAGAGATTTGGCGAAAAATATGACAATGTACTGATGATTTTAAGTGGAGACTTCAATATTAACTTTGCAGATGATAAAAATCTACCACTAATTGAATTTCTAAATAAAACACTTAATTTAAATATGTCTAATGATCGAAAATTCAGATACACATTTTACAAAATATAAAACGAAGATCGATGCGGTTTTTAAGCGATACTTAAATAAATTTGAATCAAACATTTCCCTTTCTTACTTTAGTTACTATAAGCCTATTGTATCTTTTTTAGAACAAAATAAAATAATTGAAAGTATAAAAAGTCTAAGTATTGTTAACATAATGATGACAATGATGGAAACAATTAAAATAAAGTTAAAAATCAAGTACATGAAATTTAAGTAAATATAAATACTATCCATAAATAATATGATTGTATATTAATTGTTATTTCAATTGAATTGTATTTATATTTCGTCATGATCTTGTACAGCCCGTAATATATTTGAAAAATAAAAACCATATAAACATGCATTTAGTAGTTGCTCGGAGTGTCAATAGATGTGAAAACCAGATTGATGTTGATAATTTTAATTCAAACATTATGAAATTTCAAATTTTAATACTAAAAGTTATAAGTTTTCACTTCTATCGGCAGTCTCTATAACTGCCACTTTTTTATTTTATTATTACTAAGTGCAAAAAAGTATTATTACATGTAAAAAAATATTTAATCACTTCTAAAACTTTCATCATTGTCGTCGATATTTCCATCTTCGTCACTACTACTCCCGTCCGTTGTTTGATTTTCATCAATATCGCATTCTCCATCAGTTTCTGATAAAAATTAAGCAAGTTTATACAATTATGAATAATTAAAAAATTATGTACAATAATTAGACATAATAATTACATACCTGATTGAGTTTTGAGGGAATCACTCACATAACTTGGTAGTTGATCCCCTTCAAACCATTTAAAGTGGTATTTATTATTTTCCAATATCCAGCCATTATTGGCTGGTTGATATGTGGTTGGAGTTTTCAGATGAGCATTGTTCCAAATGGTACATATATAGTTTGCTCGCAGAAACTGCTGCAATAGCTCGCTTTTGCAAGGTGGTAGATTGCTAGCGTCAAACTTTCGCAACTTCTTTCGGTCAAAAGCTTCTTTTACATCAGAGACTGTATACGAGTCGATGAACATTTGAAGTCGAGCGGCATCAACATCAATTGCATTACCGGCATTGTATACATTGCATATAAATCTCTGAATAATATTAAAGAAGTTTTGCTGTTCATCTGTATTTTCAATTAATTCGCTGTTACCGAAGTTCTTGAAAGCTTCCTGGTACTCTGGAAATTTTTTAATATTTTGTAAGGCTTTAATTTTCCTTTTCTGAAGAATGCAGGATTAAAATCACATCCTGTGATGGCATGATATCCAGGTAAGCTCTGACAAATTAACTGTCCCAACTCTGCGTGTATTTTGGTTAGGTCCACATACCTTAAATTATTTCCTGTACCCGTAAGCATCCAAACAACCGACTGATTTTTAAGGTGGTGCATGTTACCAAGCATTATTGCAGCAATATCAGTATCAATACTTCTGATTACTATTTCTGCCGGATAGTTGATGTTACATGCATGGTATACTATCTTTGTATCTGCTTCCTCATGTGCTGGGCATGACAACTCTTCAACCAATCTTGAGACAACTTTGTTGGATTCATTAACAGTGAAGGAATGGCATTTTCTGAAATTTATGTGTATAATTTTGTTGCCAATAAAGGGCACCACTTCATCAGTAGCCCAATGTGAAATAAAAAAATCAACCAGAGCTTCTTTAAAATTTAAATTTTTCAGCTCTTTCGCGAAGTCACTTGATCGAATTTGCTCAGGCCCAGTTATGGTGTACTCTAATTGCGCAGATTCTAACCGTTGGGAATGCTCGTAATCTTTGATCGAGGGTTTAAAGTATTGATCAAAGATCACGTCAATTCTCGATGCTTGTAATTGAGTGACCATTTGCAACAATTTTTTTGAAATATTTCCAAATGTTTTTGGAACATTTTTCATTGTATGCAATAGGAAAAAACCATCAATTATTAGAACATCTATATGATGTGGTTGCTCATGCTGGACCTCTTTCTCTAGGCATTTCATTAGAGCAGATTTATCGGTCTTACAAATAGTGCCATCCAAATGGCACATGGACAAGGGTACTGAGGTAATTGGATAAGACAAAATCTTTGAAATGTCTACATTGTAATCCATAGAGATACCCAGCATGCGTCCAAATAAATCTCTTTGGATTTTAACTTCTTGAAGTTTACCACCTACTTGAACTTTCTTCTTTTTCTCAAAATCTTTGGAGAAATTGTCAATGGATATTTTTTTATAGCTTTTTCAAATCTGTTGATATCTGATAAACATTCGGAAAAAAATGTTTTACGATGATAATCTCCATTTTTTTCAATATTTAGAAGGAATGCCTCTACTGGTGGTGATGCGGATTTTCCAGATGAAATATTTATCAGTTGGTCTTTGGGCACTTCTGAGCTGAAGGGATTAATAAATTGATCGAAGGTAGCGATAAATTGTCTCAATTGTTTGGTATTTTTCCGGATATTATGGAGATTTAAGTCTGTTGAAACATCTTGATGAGTTTGCAGTCCTAGTTCTAGATAAACTTGACTTATAATCGTAGACCTAACATCATGATTACGAGCCCACCGTTGACGTGCCGAAATTGAATTAGTGAAGTGTATAACACCTGTGAGCCTTCTAGCAGCGTCTGCATTTATAGTTTGCTCTAATACCAGGTCAATCGGTTGTCTAGAAAATGGTTTATTGGTCCGTTTGATACCAAAGCAACCTTGTTTAAATCCTTCGTATAAGTCAGGATGGGTTTCTGCAACTTTCAGCAAATTATCATAATATTTTACGGTCCACCGGGCATAATTTTGTTGGTTGCATATAAAAAATAAATTTGTAATTTTAGGCAACGTTGATATGAAAAGTTCAAAATCCCCAGTGCGAATGCTCCGTGACAGGTCCAAGTAATGATGTATAAGGTTGATGTAAATTAAATAAAATTGTGAAGTTTTACCATGCTCACCATTGAAACATCGTTGCTTGAAAATATTGTAATTATTCATCAATTCTTTCAGATCTTCATTTTCAATATGAAATGACGATATTTCACAGTTTTGTAGTCTTTTCACTTCATCTATCATATCATCTGTTAATGTTATATTATCATGTTGTAAAAATGATTTAAAATTTAGAACTTCTAATCCCAATGCTACTAGAGGATGCAATCTTTTGCAGCGGTTGAAGTGCTTTCCGTCAAGAAAACCATTCACAGAACCACTTGCCAGCAAACTACTCTCAACCATAACATTTGTTAACCCACAGTCACTAATTACTTTACCGATTGCTTTAAAATAAGCCATCATAATGTGGAATGGCCCTAGATGTATAAATAAATTATCAAATTTAGGTTTTTCCGTAGCTTGTATTTGAAACGCTACTTTTGCTATCGCAAGATCGTACGTAACCTGGATGCAACGTTGATGTAAATCTTCAGCTATTTTTTTACTTTGTTCCATAGTTTCTAGAACTATAGATGTACTGGTTGGTGATGCATTGATTGGGGTTAAATAAGAAATAAGTTGCTGCGGGCTATCATTCTTATAAATCCGACTATTGAAACCAACCCACATAGGAACGTCAGGTAGCTGCATAACATGACTAATCATCCATATATTGTCAATTTCCGTGTATAATTGCGAGTTTGTTGAGAGTATAATTTCTGTATCATCAATGGTTGATTGCAGTTCACTCGTCATTTTCGGTTTTTTAGGATACGGAATCTCTTCTGTAGATATGGCTTCAAAAGTTCTTCTTCTTCTTTTTTTTGTTGTACATGGTAAATTATTTTCATTATTTGTAATCAGCGCTTCGGACATGTTAAGTTCTTTGGGCATCTCAGATTCTTCGGTTGTATTGGCCTCGATGTTCTGGTAAATAATACCCACCGTATCATGTAAAGTATCCTTTCCGTTTGCAGTTTCCACAAAACGGTCGAAATTGTCATATGACACACCAGTAAAAAGTTCAGGATTTTTTTTAATCGTTTCTGGGCATAAACTGGATTGTTCAAAAGAAGTATACGTTGTTTCAGTTTCAAGTTCCTCGATGCCCTGATAACTTATACAATGACCGTATCGATTAATAATGTCAATAATTTTCCTACTGCTTGTTAAGCTCTTTAAAGTCATACCTAACATGATGTGCTTTGGCGTTTTCACATGACCATTATGGACTGCAAAGATGACATCTTGAGAATAAGAATGAACTTGACGAGCACATTTCATGCTTTTTTTCCTTTTTTTATTACATCCACCTAGAAGGGTAAAGTAAAAGTCTAGTAATTGTGGTGGTATCGAAACTTCTCCTGACATTAAATGCTGTGCTGTGATATTTTTAATCGGTAACTTATTTTTTTCCATTTGCAGTATTAATTTTCTTAAAATTAATGCAGCTTTTTGCAAAGTATTTTCAGTTAGTAAGTTTTCAAATATTGTATCATCTATTGCTTGTAAATAATTGGGTGCTATTAGTTTTTTATTACGAATAGTAAAAAATTTGATATTCTTAGAAAATGTTTTCAAAATTTTTTCTTCTAGGTGGTGTGCCGTAAAAATAGAATTTATTTCAACAGAATTTTCTTCATAGATCTTCTCCAATGAATCGATGTACAGTTCATGTAAATATACTAATAAATAACAGCGCCCTTTCTTAATTACGTCTTCCTCGATGATGCCACTTATTTCATTGAACGCTAATTGGTGATATTCCCGATGACAATGCCAATCATTTTTACTGGATGGTTTTTTTGAAAAGGATATTTTATTATTAAAATTAACTCTGCATTCGGTATGATAAGATATTTTTGGACCAGAAAAATTTTTCAATTTATTTAATAATTCCGCATATTCTTCTTGACCTTCGATGTTGGGTAGTACACTAGATTTAAATTGGTTGGTATCAGCTTTATGAAGTGGAAGCATTTTTGAATGTAATTTCTTATGTTCCCTGTTGCAAAACACACAAACAATTTGATAATTATTAGTACTAGCATCATTTTCGTTCAGAATATTTGCATCCTCAGTTGAATCATTATTATCACTAACATCTGGTTCAAAAATTTCAATATTTTCTTGAGAAGTTGTAGATTGGAGTTTAATTGAATCAAAAATTAAACTTGGTTGCAATATTGATGAAGATTCTGTAGGTAAATTCTGTAAATGACGATTTCCTTGAAAAGTTGTAGGTTTTGATTCTATAAAATTAGAAATTAAACTTGACTGGGATGTTATTGAAGATTCTGTTGTTAAAGACTGTAAACAAGATGGTTCTGTGGTCAACTCAGGTATCAACGGCGGGGTTGGAGAACTATTGTATGCAGATACACTGACTGATTTTTGTTTTTCACTGTTTTTTGTAGAATTTACAGGTTTAGAAGTTAAGTACTTTTTCATAACTCCTGTAAATGCCTTATAGCATTCTCGGTGATAACCATTGCCAATATATTCGTCAGGCAAAATAATGTCTTTGTATTTTAGGTTATACTTTTTTCTGATTTTCAAAACAGTTCGGCATTTTCTTAATGTTTCCTCTGAGAACAATATTATTTTACCATCACTTTTATTACAAACGAAACAAATTAATGTATTTTCCATGATAATCTTTTTTACTAAAACTACACTTATAATCTGCTTTCAAAGAAAAACTACGGCGGTTAGCTCAGATCAACATTTATTCGTCATTTTTTATTCCAACTCTCTTTTACTCTCAAAACTGAGCACAATTACAATACATCCAACAGTGGAATAATCAACTATAACGAAATGTTTGTGCGCGTGGCTATTTAAATCTGCTTTCACCAACTATTCGGCAGGCCGAATGGCTAGTGTTCACGTGGTTAATAGAGTGCGTACTATTGTGTCTTTTTGACCTTCGTTACACACTTTCGTTTCACACAAAAAACTGTACAAATATCATTAACAAAACGTAGGTTGAAGTCATAACAGTTCAATACATAATACCTTATAAAAGTGATGGTGCGCGGGGAACGATCGCAATAGACTAAACACTATCTCACTCACACCAGCTTGAATTGCTGTTGCGTTGTACTCGCGACAGCGGACTTTGAATGTGTCTGGCTAGATGAAAAAACCATTAAAACTGTCTGGCTTTTGGGGTAACATTTTTTTATAGGCTTCCAAGTAACATATATAAAATTCAGCTTTTATACTATAACGAAAGTTTATTTTATTTTTTTAAAGTTCAGGGGTGTCTGGCAGGGAGTTCTAACCATACTAAGTGTCCGGCAATGGATGACGTGATTTCTTATGTTATTCCGAAGAAAATATAAAAAAATTGAGCTTTATACTTTATAGAAAGTGAGGTACTATTTTATACACCTTTACTACCTGTTACCTGCCCAAGTAACCACAATCCAAACTCCATACTCGCTGATCGTTCTTACCTGTGTTGGTGACATCCGTAGAAAAACTTTCAGCTTTTATAAAATAACGAAGGTCTGGCGGTCGTGGGCTCTTGGGCTATCTAGTGAATATTTTCTTAGAAAAATGACATTTCCTTTTTAAAAACTCAAATCGAAATTTGTTATTTCCATGATAAGCATGCTTCTACGGCCGTTTCAAATACAATTTGTATCTAAGAGATATGAGCAGAAAGAAACTTATTAAAATTTCGAATATTTCCATCAAACAAAGAGAATTAGATCGATAAATAAATAATGGTACCAAAGATAAATAAAAAAAATATCCCTTAAAACTGGAAAAAAAATACTTTTTCTAAATTTCAAATAAAGATCTACCAAATCCTTTGTCAAAAAATTAAAACCCCCACCCATATCTTATAATCTTATAGGGGCATTGTTTATGATACCTAAGACAATGTAGACGTAATTATCAAAAAACAATGTTGAACATTTTTTCCCTGAAAATCCGGAGAGTTACAACGATGATTTTATCGAGAAGTTGAAATGAATTAAATGATTTATAAACTGCAATACAAATCTCCACAAAAAGCGATAAATGTCATCCAAAACGAGGAAACATGAAAATTCTACAATAGAGTTCACTCATAAATGTTGTACTCAAAGGTCTACCCTGAAATACACTTATTCTTGTGACAAAATATCAAGTGCAATACACTCAATTATTCTTCCGATCTATGGAAAAAGCTCATATAATAATTATACCCAAATTAAGCAAATATCCCCTATGTTTTCTGACAAATCTAAGCCGATTAGTTTCATCATTTCTGCGGAAAAAAGTACTTCTGAGTAGAATCCAGAACTACTTAGAAGTGCAATACACATTTTGATACCGATCCACTTGTGCGACTTTTAAAAAAATGTCTTCGCACCCGATTTTGTGCGGCAGTAATAGAACCTTATTCAAACGTTCAAGCTATGTGTAGAAAACTCTTTCACATCCTTTTCCTCACCCCTTCCCATTTGCTGACACGTTTTAACATCATCCCAGTTGCAAGCAACGCCATCTGTTGGATAAAGGAGATTTGTAAAATTTAGACAATGCTTAATATTTCTGAGTTATTTAGCAACCAATATTAGGTTTTAATGAATACACGTGACATTCGTATATTTTTAAATATTATTTACCTCAATCGTGTATCACTATATTTCTTTTACGTGTATAAAATCCATGCTTCAGGTGAAAAAAATTATGATTTTTACGTTTTTAAATTAATTTTTGCATTTAATTTTGCAATTTGTAAAATAAAATCCATTTTACAAATCCTTGGTATCTTCCTTTGATGATAGAGGCAGAGTTATATTAACCCCGAACTATAAAGCTATACGAGGACTTTTAATGCCGAACCTCACAATTTCAAACATGTTCAAGTGAAGGTCTTCGAGATTATTCGAAAAGATTATTCTATTTTATGATACTTAAAAAAATTCTTAAACTTTCTAGTTTTATTTTTCTTACTAGTGTCGCACTTTAAATTTGCACGAAAGTTCGTGGTGATGGTTTCATGATTCTGAAATTGGTCAAGTGACGAGGACGACGCCTGACCTGGAAACCTTTCTCCAAATTTACTCCACGCCGAATGTGTAGAATTTGAACCTGGACAGTTTTAACGAGCATGAGCTCCTTTATAACATGGAAGAAGAAAACTTATTTCTAAACAAGAATTTTTAATTTCTGATAATGAAGAAAGTTATTAGACGAAGCTACGTCTGCTTCTAGAACACCTTTTAAGTTCTTCTTGAGAACAATATGACACTTTTACCAAGGGATTCATAAATATTCCCCTTTCCCAAATTACAATGGTTAGCAATGGCTTTTCCTGTCTAAGCAGGCCATCACATTCTTTTCCAGTGGCGTAACGGAAAATATTAAGCCCCCCCCCTGCTAAGTCAGGTTTTAAGACCCCAAGATTCCTAGGCCCTTAGTACTGCGGGAGTTGTGGGGGTGCACGTTACGCCACTGTCCTATTCCTTTTCTTATGTTACGTGAAAGAGTGTTTATAACGTCGTAATATAAAGCAACCTGAGGGCTATTAGGGACAAAACTCGTGCTTTCAAACCATGACCAAGTGATGAGAACGATACTTGAGCTGGCACTCACTCTCTTGACTTCCACAACACTCCAACGTAAGGACTTGGAACCACAAGAGATTTAAAGGGCTTCAGCCATTCTATGCGGTGGGTCTTCAATGGCACAGGAGCTCGAATTCATGACATGATGACACAAGTTCGTGACTATGACCCTTAGGCTACTAATGCCACTTTTTATGTTACACATTTAAATTAAAATAAATAAAAGGAGGTGAGAGGAGCAGTGCCATTTAATCTCATTTCGAGCCCTGGGTGCAAAAGAACTAAGGGCCTCCTTGGCAATGGAGGATCGAAATTTATAACCAGAAAAACTGCTTAGGTCCAGCTTATCCTGGCCCTTCCGAGCCCTTCTAGACCTCGGACCCCTGGGCACCCGCCCCAAGCACCCAATGAATAAAATGGTACTGGTGAGAGGGGGGATAAGTATTGTGTTCTTTTGCTGTTTGAAACTCACCAGGAAAGCCTTTCCATGCTCTCAGAATCTCCGTTTGGGATTCACTGAACTAATAGTAACTACGTAAAAATATGTGAATTAAAAAATTATAGAGAAATCAATTTATTAATTTAAAATGTAATTAAAACTTAATTATAACTAATTCCAAACTACATGCTTGTAAGTATGCTTCATATGACGAATTTGTAAATGGACAAAAAGTACGATTATAAATGCAGATTTTAAATAAAAGTTAGTTTAAATGCCCCTTTTTTTGGATGGAGGAGAGCCGCCATGTTTGACCATGGCTATAGCAGAAGTATGTCAAGAAACATTTTAAGGCGATATGGTACCATCTTCACAATTTTTTTTATTTTTAATACTTGATATTTGTGGTTTTAATTGTATTTTATAAAGATTAATATTTTATAATAATTTCATACAAAAATGTTTTAATTTTTTGCAAAATGTTTGTAAAATTTAAATTTTAAAGCATTTTTGAAATCCCTAAGGCTTTTTTAAATATGTCTCTTTTCTTTCAAAATTTTTCTTCCAAGTACCTTATAATATACTACACAAAACTGTGCATGGGTTTTTTTTTCTGCTGCTGCTCTTTAATTTTTTATTAATTTTTTTATAGTTAAACTTCCAAAAATTCCTAAAAAAACATTAATTTTGATTTTGAAATTTTTTAGAAAAAGTACTAAATATGTTAGAGCTAATTCCATGCACAGTTTTACAAAACATACATTTCAGAACATGTATAAAAATTTCAAACCCATACTTCAATTATGAAAAAAGACTTAGGGTTTTGAATAACAGTATATGTACAAAAAATCAACATGGAGAAATATGAGTTTGAAATTTTCATTCCATGAATAGCATAATATAATATTCATCGAATAGTCTGAAACTTTTATGAAATGTTAATTAGCTTATTTAGAACATAGCTATTAGCTACCATAAAAAATTGCAAAAATGTAGAACAAGTAAACAGTATACTGCCATAATGAATATATAGAAAAAAACGAATGAAAGATCAACATTTCATAAAACTTTATCTTAATAATTATAAAAAAAAAAAATAACACACTTCACATTCCAGAGCTAATGCGCAACACATATACAAAAGATGTTTATGCTTTATTTTTTATTTCTATGATTTTAAAAGCCTTCGCATGTTAAATATTGTACACGAATAAAGGTAAAATCAAATAGCAATTTATAGGTAAAATACATCAAAATCTAAGAACTGTATATATGCATTTGTTTAAATAAATATCTTAAAATATTTTAATAATAAAAGTGTTGAATCTTGCACACATGGGATATATATATATCACCAAAAACGAATATACAAAAATGAGAGAGTTTTTCTATTCTTACGAATTAGATTTTTAATTACCCGAGTTATCAACATGAGATTTAGTATTTGTGCTTTGAGAGAATTCGTTTTGAAGTTTTAATTTAATTCATATTAATATCATAAAAAGCATGCACAACTTTTAAATCTTGACCAAATCCATTTGATCTTCCAGTAAATAATTCACAAACTAGAATTTTTGCATGCATTGCATAATTCTTTCTTAAAATGATTTATTACTGCATATATAATGTCAATCTCATTGATGCGCATTAGAAAAATAATTAATTCATTTTTTATCAGGCTCTTTTCTAGCAGATAATCTGAAAAGTAGGCGTGGTAGTTGCTGTTTAGCATCAAACATTGCTCCATTACTTAATGAAAAATGCATTTAAAGCTTTGAAATTTTGCAGGAATATTAATAAAGATTCGGGGTATCAAATAAGCCAAAAAAATTTTTCGACAGTTTAATGATTTTTAGGGTACCATATCGCCTTAAATAAGGAACAGATGTCTGTCACCCTCCCAGTTACTTGTTAATATCCAGGTATAACAGCTCCTCCGTGGTGCACAATTCTTTGGCCAAAATACGTTTTCCATTAGTAGTCACTCTAACACAGGCTCACGATAGGAGGTATTAAAATTTGTTTAATTTCTCTCTGTTAATTCCATTGATTACGTTGTGATTCTTTGAGCTTTGAGCTGTTGAAAATATGAGATCCCCTACTGTATTGCCACTTTTAAATGTTAAATTATGAAAAATAAAGGAAATATATAAAAGAAATTCACAAAAATTTCATCTTTTTTTCACCACAGTCACCAAGTCTGGCTTATTTGGATTGTAACAAGGTTTTTTCCTTTTTCCTTATACTGTTTATTTATTTATTATTTTTCATTTTTTCCCTTATACTGTTTTTCCCCTTAAACCTTAAAATTTTCCTTTCCTTATACCTTAGAGATTTCATATTACATCCGATTTTATTTTTAGACGGTTGACACGTGACACCAGTTGTCTTCAAACTTTATCAAATCATGGAACCCTCAGACCTATTAGGTGTTTTGGGGGAACCCTATCGTAAACTTAGAAGAATATATCTTCAAAAATATTTAAAGTAGATCAACATCTGATATGCCTTTTATATATAAAAGAAAATTATAGTATTTCTTACTTAAGAGTTTTAGCTTAAAAAATTTATGTTATTTAATCGTTAATAATATTTCGTGCTACTTTCCCTTGCATATTTTCTGACAAAGATATTTTATATTATATATATACTTGTATTGTTTTGTACACAAATTGGTAAAATATAGCTTTGTTCAAGTTGTCTGCAGTCACATCTCATTTCTGCATTTAATTCGATTCTATATTTTGTTTTTGTTGCCACATACTTTAAAAAATTTTCTCTTAAATATTTGTTCTGAAAGACATGGCGTAGTTGATTAGGCTCTGGCACTCTGCCTCCAGGTTTATCGGTTCAACCCTAGCCCATGTCGATGGATTTTCATGGTGCAAAAAATCGACATCGTCCATTCGTATGATTACATGACCTGTCAAAGATTCCTTGAGTGTTTGTTTGGCTCGGATGCTCTTGACAAAATTAAATTCCAGTACTTTTTCGCCTTGTCAGAACACAGGTGCCCCCCCCCCTCTGTGGGGAGGTAACTGGACGTCAAAACGACAATGTTGCAATTGATATCCACTATATAGTGTCGAGGGTGGATCTTTTTTGGATCTCCAATGCTTAGACACTTTTTCTCCGTTTGAGTATTCTAAAGACAAAAAAAAAAAAAAAAAAAAAAAAAAAAAAAATACAAGTGTGGACTCTATAAAAGAGCCACGGTAAGCATCTCTTCAGCAGTAGGAAAGATGATTTGCCCCTGGCGGGTGGAGGGAAGAGCAGGTACAGGAATGACGTCACTGGAGTGAAGGAAGGAAGATGCTGTGGGGGTTTCCCACACGGGGTGAGAGAAAAATAAAATGTCCTTGAAGGGAGAACTTTTGGGAGGTTTTGTGAGGGATATTTATATGGATGCAGGGATGAAAAACTGGAATGAAGTATGCTACTGCTGAAAATGTCTTCGCATTTTGTAGATCCTTTGGGCGTCGATGATTGATTAAATATTGAGGAGGCTATTGGACTACGAGGCAACTTGATCATGAAAGGTAGTGGCTGATTATTTGATTCTTGAGGTAATGGCTGGGATTTTGAGGGCTCTATGCAGGTAGATCCACTTCATGTAGGTGGGAGCGTTTAGTATGAGGCGCAACGCTCTGTTCTGGAGAATTTGGAAGCGGTCTATGTGGCAGTCGGCTGCTATATTCCAGACTGGGGATGCGTACGTGATGATTGGAAGGAGGTATTGAAGGTATATTTTTCTTTTCTTGTTGAGGGAGAGCTTTAATTTATTGTAGAGGAGCTTGTGAAAGGCTTGAAGTTGGCATTTTAATTTACAGGTAATTTTGTTGAGGTGGTTCCCGAAGGTGAATTATTTTTGTCTAGGATGATGCCCAGGAAGTCTACGTCATTGTATCAAGCGATGTTGCTCCTGAAAAGTTTGAGAAGTTAGAGGTTGTTCCTGAATTTCCCTTTTTGGAAGATTATTGCTCGAGATTTGGAAGTGTTGATAGAAATCCTCCACAGTTTTAACCACCTTCTGAGTTTGACAAAGTATCTTTATAGAGCTGTTCTGAAGTCTTGCGGGGTGTTGGATTGATTGATTGATAATAGAGGCGTCGTCGGCAAAAAGGCAGATGTCCACTAGTGGTGGGGAAATCTTGGGTGTAGATATTATATAAAATTGCACAGCGGATTGACCCTTGTGGCGATATGTGTTTTATATGACCGATTCTCGATGTTATAGCTTGTATTTTCACTTGAAATGTTCTTTCGTTCAAGTAGTCCGCTATGGTGTGAATCAGATACGGTGGGTAGTTTAGGTGGATCATTTTATAGATCAACCCTTTGTGCCATAATCTGTCTCGAATGCCTTTTTGACGTCCAGGAACAATCCTCCGGTGGATCCTCCTATGGTTAAAACCGTAAATGATCTTATTGGCAGTTCTTAGGAGCTGGTGGCAGGTGGATGTTTCTTTTGGAAAACCGTGTTGGAAGTCGGGGATGAATCTACTGTCAAAGGTGTGGCTTTCGATTCTTGTAAACAATATTTTTTCATATTTTGCAATGGATAAGATGAAGTGGTTGGACGATAATTGACAGGGAACTGCAGGTCTTTGTTGGGCTTTGGTTGCATGGTGAGAAGGGCATGTTTCCAGGTCTTTGGAAAGAGGTTAAATATTAGGCACTTGTTGATTATTTTAATCAGTTGAGTGATGACATTGATGGGCATAGACTTCAGGGAGATATTTTTGATTTGATCTTGTGATGGGGCTTTTTGTTGTCAAGTTTTGAGATGATGTTGCATATCTCGTTAGGCGAAGTGATAGGAAGAGTGGCAGGGGTGTTTTGACGTAAAAATTTTCTCACTTCTCTGTCCCCTTTGTCTATGTGTTCGTCGTCGTATGGAGTTCTATTTTCTTGGAATGAGTCCTCAAGTGTATCCACGAACCAGTTTGCTTTTTGCTTTGTCCCGTAGACCAGGCCTCGTAATCCTAGAAGAGGGGGATAGATGATAGGTTTCTTACAATGGTTACCCTGGCAATGAGCTTGTGGGCGGAGTCATCATGTAGTCATTCATGTAGTTAAGGATATTGGTCACTTCTTCAATTTCTTCAATACTAATGATGGGAGGAGGGTTGCTGGCTATTGTAGACGAGAGTATATCTTGAAATGTATTCCAATTAGTGATCATTTTGCAGTTAAGGAGGTGGCTGCTATTGAAGTTAAAGTTAGTGACAAAGTGGACTGGATTGTAGTCACTCGTCAGGTCGTAATGAGATTCCACTGATATGTTGCTTAGCTCACAGGACAGGCTGAGATAAATGACAGTTGAGATTTGGCTTTGTTAAAAAGGGAACCTAGTGGGGTCGGATGGCGCCGAGATGACGTATCCACATGTTCCGTCGTAGTTGTGGAAGGTCGCTCCAGCTGCGTTTCCGGCGTCGTGCAGGTTCCATGTTCTGTGCTTTGCGTTGAAGTCTCCGAACACAATGCATTAAGTTCTGTTGCGAAAGATTTTGACTAGGTCCGTGATCAAACTATTTGCAGATGAAGCAGGGGGTCTGTACAGGGAGCAAACAGTAATGTTTCCGGATTGTCCTTCTATTTCATTGGAGCTGTTGCCAACGGTAGAGGGGAAGATATTGGTGTTTTGGTGTGCAATGGGGTTTTTGATGTGGATGACAGTCCCGCCATTGCAGTGGTTGAGCCTGTAATTTCTGTAGGTGGAAAAATTAGCAAAGTGAGGTTTACAGATGAAGCAGAGGGTCTGTACAGGGAGCAAATGGTGATACTTTTGGAAGGTACTTCTATTCCAATGGCGGTGATGTCCACGGTGGAGTTGAAGATATTGATGCTATGGTATGCAATGGAGTTTTTGATGAGGATGGCAGACCCGCCACCACAGTGGGTGGGCCTGTCGTTCCTGTAGGTGGAGTAGTTAGTGAAATTGAGGCTGTAGCTGCGTCGGAGAAAGGTTTCTTGTAGGGCTAGGACGTAAAGATTGTTGTCGTTGAAATAGGTTTCCAGTTCGTAAATTTTGTTGTACACTCATGTCCATAAATTAAGGATAATTCAGAATCACACAGAAATTGAACTCTAAAATAAAAATTTCACCTGTAGAATTATCACACACATCTTGAAGAAGAATATGAAATTACAGGAAACCACTAGATGGCGCGGATAGTACGTCACAATGACGAGAGTGTAAGAGAGGGTATATAAGGAATGGTGGAAAAGAAGTAAAATTGTTCACAAGCACTTTAAAAGCTTTTCAGTGCAATAACCGCATAGTTATGGCACAAAGGAAGCATTTGGATGATTTTTTTACGTGGTAGAATTCTCGGACGACTGGAATGTAGACGTACCAGCTGGAAGTACCTGAGGAACTTGGAATCGCCCAGAGTGTCATCTCCAGGCTTTGGCAACGATTCCAAGATGATGGTAATGTGAGTAGACGTTACAGCACAGGTCGTCCTCGAGTTACAACGCCGAATGAGGACCAGTATTCGGCAGTTACTACCAAAAGAAACAGACGGAGCACAGCATCAGGCCTGTCTCGTCAGCTCTCTTCAGCTACCGGTACGACAGTTTCAAGGCAGACCATGTACAGACTCTTAGGGCACATTGGTCTATATGCTCGTAGGCCTGTCAGATGTTTTCCCCTTACCGCAACTCACTGTCGCCTGCGATTGACCTGGAGTAGAGAGCATACATTGTGGACACCGCAACAGTAGTCTTGTGTGATGTTTTCCGACGAGTCCAGGTTTGATTTGCAGTCTGATTCTCGCCGGACTTTCATATGGTGAGCGCCAGGTACCCGTTACCACCAAGAGAACACCATTAAACGACACCGTTATGGTGGTGCAGGATGGCTCGTTTGGGGAGGAATTATTCTTGGTTACAGAACTGACCTGCATGTTCAGAGTGTAATGATGACAGGCCACATCTATCGGGATGTCATTCTGGAACAACATGTACGTTTGTTTCGGGGTGCCATGGGTGCTGAATTTCTGTTTATGGCTGACAACACCCGTCCTCACCGTGCAAACATTGTAGACGAATGCCTTCAATCGGAGGATATCCCCCGTATGGATTGGCCAGAATACTCACCGGATTTGAATCCAATAGAGCATGTGTGGGATATGCTTGGCTGACGAAATGCAGCCCGTCAACTCCTTCCCATCTGTCTACCGGAACTTCAGAGGGCATTGCTTGATGAGTGGTGTAATATTCCCCAAGATCAGATTGATAATTTAATACTCAGCATGCGTAGGCGTTGTAAGGCGTGTATTGCATCGTCCGGGAGACATACTCCGTATTAACCATCATACTAACCATGTTATACTGTTTTTTGTATAAATAGGTTCTTTCTTAAAATTTGCTCCAGGGAGTAAAAATCACAATTTTTATTAATTATGTCAAACATATAGCATCTTTTTTGCTCTTTACCTTTTGTTTAATAAATAGAGTACAATAAAACAAATAAGTCAAATTTGTTTTGCTTCTGTCTCTTTCTTTGCCCGAACTTCATTATCCTTAATTTACGTACATGAGTTTAGATTCCGTTAGCATTCCAGCTGATGATATGTTGTGCTTTGAGGGGAGTTAAAAATTGATTCCAAAAATAGACCAGAGTTCTGTGGCTTTTTCATCCTGTGATTGATGAAACTGGCTATTTCTACAATCTTTTGACCATGGACATTAGTCCAATTACTTGGGGGTCTTGTGGTTGTCTGAAGTTATCGATGAGTGGGGAGTCTTGGGAGGGTTTGGAGAAGAAGGTTCTTTTTGCGTCTGAGGTTTGGGTCTGGCATGCTGTGGTCTGTTTAGTTGAGGCTTGGAGCTGTTGTGTTCTGGGGGGGGGGATGGAGGAGGAGGAGGTTTGGGATTTAATTTCTCAGGTTCCATCATCTATTTTATTTTCCGGGTCCTCTGTGCCCAGAAGTTGACTTTGGGTGGTGGTGGCGGCTTGTCGAGAGGGTTCGTCGAACAGGCCGAGAATTTGGCAGGGCGGTTATCTTGGCAGTGGCAACATGTGACATCTGTATCGGGCGTCTTCTTACAATCTTTAGTGAGGTGCAGATTGCCAGACTTAAAGCATTTTGGGTTCCTGGTACAGTACTTCGATCTGCGATAGAACCTTTGGCACCGGAAGCATTGAGCTGGACCATTTTTTTGCTCTGAATTTCAACAGTAATTTTCATATAACAGATCTCCGTTATATTGTTCTATTGGTCATGGCTTGGCAGTCGTTGACTGTGATGCCAAGGTTGAGGATGGCTTCTATGATTTCCTGGGGTGGTATACCAGAGGGCATGCCCCTGATGACGGCTTTCAGTTCCTTCTCTTCACTGAGTTGGTATGGGTACGCTTCTAACTTTTCTTCGTCAGTGTAGTTTCTAATTGTATGGTATGCTTTGGGGGGGGGGGTCTTGGGATAAAAGCAAAGTCTTTTGCCTATGATGCGCCCCATAAAATCTTCGTTCGTCATGTCTTACAATTTTTTCAAAAGTGCGGCAGAGTTGGCAATGTTGTGCATTGTTATGGGGATTGACGGCGAAATCTGGGAGCTTCAGGTATTATGGGAGGCTCACGTTGGATGATGTCCTCAGTTCCTCATTCCTGGATCTATCGTGTGGCTACTGAACCTGCTAGAAGTTCCCATTTCGGCAATCCTGGGCTTCTTGTTCAATTTTACTGGAGATGGATTAGGGCTTTTTCTGTTATTTCGGTTGTTTTTCTTGCTCTTGGCAGGCATGAATAGTGCATCAGTATTGATGGATAATCCATAATCATGAATCATTATTCTATAGCAGGCGTTGTATTGGTCATCTTCTGTACGTCTGAGTTCTTTCCGATGTTCAATTGCTTCAGTGATGAGACTGACGAGCTTAGTGGCATACTGATCTTTCTCATTTCCGTTGGTAAAGTAGAAACTATCTATAGAAGTCAGCAGGTTATCCAATGGTGTGATAAAATTTGCGCAATCGACTGAGTGGTTGATGGAGTGAAGGTCTTCTTCAAGTGCTGCTTTCAGAGAGGGAGGCAGTGGGAGGGGCACTCCGTGCGAATGTCCGTGTTTTCCCCTCCGGGGTCAAAAGTGTCCGATTTCATATCTTGAGGGGGAGGTAGGGTTGGGGGAGTTCCTGTCCTTCAGAGCGTTGTTACTGTAGAGGAGGAGAGAGGATCCAGCGATGACAAAGCAGGCAGGGGTAGAAATCGGTTGTTGGCCGAGAGCAGTTTTTCCGATCGGGGAAATTAGTATTCAGCTTCGATATTAGAGCCAGAAAACGATTGACGTGAATTCAGAGGGATAGCGAAAGTAATGCGACCACAATAAAAAGTGATACCAATTCATGTATCATGCAGTATTAATTCTGCAATAGTTTTTTCCGCAATCCACAGTTTCATCTGAAAAAACATTTAAATGTTAATAACTGTGTGAAGTAAGCCTTCTCTGATTTATTATAGCATTCGAAAGACTATTTTATTCTCACAAACACATCCCTGCTCAGTTTTCTCTCCCGGAAAATATTCTCTATATTTTTTTAATTGAAAAATTGTGATCTATTTTATCCATTTGATAACTGTTCTTTCAATTCAACTGATTTTCATTTAAATTCAATTATTAGAAAATGGTTAATCCTTCAAAACATTGCTCATGGCTCTGTTTGAGATAGAAATTACTGCTAATTCTTAAAACCAATGCATTCCTTTTTTATAATATTAGGTTGGGGAAAAAGAATTTCATTATTTTTTAGTAGATGGCTATAATTATCGATATTTCGTTAAGTATCAATCAAACAATTTCAGATTTATGCTCATTGGAAAGGTGACATTTCCCACTAAAAATTATTTTGATGGTTTTGGGTCAATCCATTCAGTTGTGAGTTACAGGGTGTTATAAAAGGAAGTCAACAAAAAGAAAATTCAGCTTATTTTACAGTTTTTTTTGGTAAAGGCGAAAATGAAAGCAAGACGGCTAAAATAATGTATGGTGTTTATGGTCCCGATAATTTAGTAGTCAATTACGTTCAGTATTGGTTTCATAGATCCCATTCAAATATTCTGCCATAGAAAATGTCGATAAACTCACAGGAGTGATTGAAGTTGACCGCATGTTAGTAATCGTAGCCCCTGTCCAGGAGCTGAAAATCGACCAAAAACAGTTTTAAAACATTTGCACAAAGAGGGATTCAAAAAGAAGCTTGATGTTTGAGTGCCTCACTTAATTACACTAAAAATATGATGGATCAAATTTCCATCTGTGAAACCTTGACCAAGGGGAATGAAATTGACCCATTTCTTATAAGGATGGTGACTGGGGATGAGAAATGGGTCACATACATCAACATGCTGCGAAAACGATCGTGGTCAAAGAAGGTGAAGCAGCTCAAACGGTGGCCGTACCAGGAAATTTCTACTGTGCTTGCGATGGATCTTGAAAAGAATAAATTATTATGAGTTGCTTCCATATGGCCAAACATGAAATTTGAAATTCTATTGTCAGCATGTTGACCACTTGAAGCTAGATATTGACGAAAAATGGACAGAAGTGGCCAACAGGAGAGGTGTTGTGTTCTATCAGTACAACGCCCGGACACGTCTATAATAACTCGACAGAAATTTCTCGAGCTTAATTGAGATGTTTTGATGCAACCACCGTATAGTCCAGATCTGGCACCAAGTGATTACCATGTATTTCTTGCACTTTAAAATTTCCTCAGTGATAAGATATTGGCATCAATATCTATCACTGAGAAGATTTTGAAAATCGATTTTTAGAGTTTTTCGCCAATAAAGACCAAAGCTTCTATGAGAGAGGCATTATGAAGCTACCTTTAAATTGGCAATAAATTATAGAACAAAACTGTGCATATTTGACTAAATTGATAATCCGAAATATATTAAATAAAGTCTTGAAGTTGACGTAAAAATAATGGATTTTTCCCCCCAACCTAATTTTTACATTCAATACATTTACTTCATTTAGAAAAACAGCAATCATGTCTGCTAAATAAGATAAACTTCGAAACCATATTTAATCACATAATTATAGCGCATTGTAATGACTTGATTCACGTAAAATTAATCTTAATTCCTAATATAAAAGCAAGGTTCTTATTTTCTGAATAATTCTGCTCATAATAAAACAAATAATCTACAGTTTAGTTATTTTGCATTAATAAAATTTATCCTTTTCACAGCATTAATTAAAAAAAATTTTAATGCATTCTTTAATCATTTTACTACTGTGATACACTATTCCAAATAACATGTTATCTTTAAACTTCCTTTTTTTCTCTATTCTTTTGTATGCTTATTAGAATCAAAAATGGGAAATTGGTTCTCATGGGAAAAAAACATATGATTCAAATAAAATATTAGTTTATTTATGATTGACTTTGGGAATCTAAGTCTCAATTTTCTATTCCTTGGTTTCACAAAAAATTACTTTCCGCAGGATGACCGTTTAAACCAGATGAGTACCAGCAACATCTGAATACTTATCCAGCAGTTTAAGGCGAAATTAAAAAATAAAACTGTTAGTTGAATTTTATAGAAATTCTTAGAGTACAAATGTAGATTCTTCACATTTTTTTATAACTATAAATCTTTTCATTTTCTTAATCAGCTTTATCGGACAGACATTTTACTATCTTGATATACATTCTATTTTTTCCTTCCTTAAAAACCCTTTATAAACAAACAGTAAGCAGTACAGCTGAATACAATTACTAATTTAGCAAGTGTTATTCCACTTTTATAATAAAAGTAAAAAAAAAACGAATTATGTTTGTTGTTTCCTTATTTTATTAAGCAGGTTACTTTTTTTGCTATGTGAGTAAACATAGTTACCCCAAACAATACTTTAAACATAACCTGAACACAAAAATAAACAAGTAATATTAAAAAAAATTAAGTCAATTCTTCTTTGAATGCATGGATAGAAAGTATTTTATTAACGGTTGAAAATTTGAATATATATATTCAAAATTTCTCTCTCTCTCTCTCTCTATGTATATATATATATACTGGCTGACCACGCAAACGTTGTTTTGTCATATAAATTATTTCTAGTGAATATTTTGGTAGTCAAATGAAAAACAACTAACTCATTGTGTGTGGAGATGTGGTATATGGCTGAAACAGGAATAGTGCTGTGAATGATGACGGCCTATAAAAATAACAAAACACCAAACATTCATTTTTTGAATTCTTTGTTCTTTTATTATTTTAACTAATAAATTTCAAATTACATCTCTATCACAAATTATGACAATTAAAAAATAACATTATCAGTCTCTTAGTGCAATGGAGTGTACGATATTTTTAGTGAGCCCATCTTTAGCCAACACAAACCAACTGGATAGTTTACCCACGCGAGGACATGCCACGTATAAATTGTCTGTGTGAAAAACACGATGTGCCCAAATCTAAGCCCCAAACAAACATCGTTTGATCTTGAGACTTACGATTGCCATTGCGAATGCCAATCTAATTGGAAATTGAATTCGTTTGAATTCAATTGGCATATCTGTGGGAATAAAAGGGATTCGTGGTAATAATACATCTTCTCCTCGGAACTTGCAATTCAAAACTCTGGCTTCGACAACGTTTTTCATCAATTTTTTAATGACTAATCGCGTGCCATTGCACAGCAGTGGTGGGTTCAAATTACGAAGCAAAATAACCAGAGATCTAACCTTCAGTTGTAAATGGTACGGCGGCATGCCTGGCAAATCCAATGAGTTCAAAAACTCTGCTGGATAATTTACAGCTTTGTTGGTATCGCAAACTGTATCGTTAGATTTGTATGACATCAAGCCTCTGGCAAGAACAATTGTATCTGGAAATTCAAATCATTGACGTCCACAATTTTTGCTGCCAAAATTGCTCTTTCTGCCAGCCACTCATAATTCAAGTATTGTGTGTCTATATCGGGAAATATCTGTTCAATGAGAGCATTTTGCGAGTTAATGATTGTGCAGAAATCAGTCGGCAATTTTATGCACCCAGTATTTTCATGTACAGCTATTTTCCATCACCGATACCTAACAGTTATTTTGAGAATGTTTCAGCGGATGGATCTTGAAGCATTTGAACGCGCTTATTTACTTTCATCTGTACTTTTTCAGCATTACGCCACAGTGGCGATGATTTCAAGAAAGTGTGGATCTCATCAGCGTACATTGAACGTGGAATGATGGGAAGTGTTTGTCTGAAATCACGTGAAAGGAGTAACAGAGTGCCGCCAAATAATTTGTCGTTGTTTTTTATGTCTTTCAATGTCCTGTTCAAAGCCTCAAGTGAATGTTTGTGTGACATAGTGCATACATCCCAGATGATAATTTTACACTGTTTTAGCACTGTGAAAAAAAAGTTTTTGTGTGCTTAATTTATTAAATCACTGATTTTAAAAGAACAAAGTATGATCTTTTTTAGTTCAGACGGTTTACTCGTCATAATTTTAAGAAATCATACATAACAATTGAAAAATTTCGATTAATGTGATTTACAGAATACACAATACTCCTTTACTTAAAAAATATTAATTTAAAACAATACATTTAAATGTATTGCAAATAAACTCATTTGAAATAATGATAACGGAGTAAAAGCGATTAAGTTTTTCCGCAAATATTTTTTCTATTTTTGTTTTATAAACGGATGTAATATATGAATTTTTGAATTAAAGATATGTACAAAAAAGTGGAGGGAAAAAAACTTTTTATTCGCCAAATTTGGTAATTTTTTTATTTGACCCCTTTTTCTAGTATAACCCATGACAGAGTGATTTGGAAGGTGAAACAGAGAAAAGTCACACATCTGGCGTGAAACCGATTTTCGACGCCAAAAGGTTTTTAATTAATATCTTTTCAACTAATTGCAATATTGGAATGAAAAATACTTAACGTCCTATTATCAGACCTACTGAATATACGTAATATATTTTATAAGAATCGGTCGAACCATTTCGGAGGAGTTTGGCTACAAACACTGTGACACGAGAATGTAATATATTAGATAGATAGGGAGAGAGTGAACTAATAGTTGGAATTGAAAAAAGAGCATGATTTGTCTGCATTGTTGCTACAATGCCCATCCAGTTTGGCTAGTTTGGATGAAAAACCGGTTTTCGTCACTAACTTTTGACATTGTTTTAACAGTTACATTGCTACAACAATCGAGACGAATCTAAGTTGGCGTCGAAAACCGGTAATTAATAAACTAATATTTGAAAAACTATTAGCGTCAAGTGCCCTCCACTACAAGTTTAAAAAAATTTATTTGAATTTGATTGTGAATGTTATATATATATATATATATATATATGAGTGTGTGTGTGGCCACGAAAGCCAAGTGGTGAAGGTATCGGATCATGGCTGGTGTGTCACGAGTTCGAGCCCAGTACCACTGAAGACCCGCCGTTTAGGGGAGCGATACACGTTAAATCTGTCGAGGGGTCAAACGTCCTCCCGTTGGTGTGGTAGTTGGGATAGGTGGTGCCAGCTCAGGTGTCGACCTCGTAACTTGAACATGGTTCAAAATTACGAGGTCCGTCGCAGAAAGCTCTCGTGTAGCTGAACAGTGTGACGTTAATGTACACCCACTCACTCATTTTTATATATATAGGGAGAGAGTGAGCTAATAGTAAGAATTGAAAAAAAGGTGCTGAATATATAAATATTTATAAATATGAGGATCAAACTTCGAAAATTCGGTCATTGATTACCTGTATGTGGCACTCTTTTCCCTTATTCTGCAGTGTTTTGGGGCCGTGGTAGCAGTGGTTGAGGCAAGAGGAGAATTTTTTTTAATATGTAATATAAAAAAAAATTAAGTAGTTTCCTACTTAGGTCCACAAAGAAAATTTTTATTTTAGTTACTTTTTATTAAATAGTTAAAATTAATATAAATATGTATATACAAAGGACAGAATCACAATATTAAGTGACAAAATAAAATGCGATTTTTTCCTCTTGCAATTTTCTATTTTTCTTTATATATATGGTGTTGTACTATTTTTTTTGTTTGTTGGTTACTTTTATTCATTAATTAAATTTAATTATTCTAATAAAAAAAAAGAAATCACATTCTCAGAAATTAGTCAATCTCATGTGAGATTTAAACCCACGACCTTTGGATTAGAAGTCCAACGCGCTATCCACTGCGCTACAGGGACACAACAAACGATTTCCTTTCTGTATATGCAGTTCAACTATTATTGTTTTTGTTGTGCGTTACTATTTATTAATTTTTTAATTTAATTAATAAATTAATATTTGAAAAACTGTATTAACATCAAGTGTCATCCACTACAAGTTTTAAAAAATGTATTTGAACTTGAATGGATGAATAGAAGTATTTTATTAACGACTGAAAATTTGAACAATATATATATATACGAGGCGCATCCAGAAAGTATGTTTCCCGATGTTTTCCCCTTTAAAGTAAACGCAATTAGCCGTATCAATTGCGCATGCGTAACAGATCTATGACGTATCAATCATATGGCAGCCGGACAGGTCCCGCCTCGTGCCAGTAACGTGGTAGCAGTGATCCGAAATGGAAGCTCTTATTCCTTTTTTTCCCACCTCCTGAGAGGTTCGGTCGGTGATTAAGTTTTTGAATGCACAAAGCATTGAGCCAATTGAAATTCATCGTCAGCTCTGTCAGGTCTATGGACCGAACATCATGGGTAAGTAGATGGTGCGTCGCTGGTGTAGGTAGTTTTCCGTAGGTCGTCTAGTGTCCATGATGAAGAGGGCAGTGGGCGACCGCCCCTCATCAATGATGATCTTGTGCGGCAACGCGTGATGGAGAACCGTCGCTTCACGATTATGGAGCTGAGTAGCCATTTTCTGCAGATATAGCGATCTTTGTTGCGTGAGATTGTCACTAAGCACCTGCTGTTCAAAAAATTGTGTGCCAAGTGGGTGCCGAAAAACCTGACACCCGAACACAAAATTCAATGCTTAGGAGCAACACTGGCATTTCTGCAACGGTATCACGATGACGGCGACGAGTTCCTCGACAGGATCATCACGGGCGATAAGACTTGGATTTCGCACTTCACACCGGAAACCAAGCAGCAGTCAATGCATTGGCGGCATAGTGGATCTCCGGTCAGGACGAAATTCAAACGGACGCTGTCAGTACGGAAAGTGATATATACTGGGACAGGAAGGGCATTATGCTCATTGACTTCCTTCTACGTGGTGACACAGTAAACGCTGACCGTTACTGTGAAACACTGCGGAAAGTGCCACGTGCCATTCAAAACAAGAGGAGTGGAATGCTTACTGCAGGTGTTGGGATCCTCCATGACAATGATGGTTCCCATACGGTTTGACGCACAACAGCTGTTTTGATGGAAATTGGCTGGGAGTTGTTTGACCTTCCACCTTACAGCCCTGATGTTGCTCCCTGTGATTTTCACGTTTTCTTGCACCTCAAGAACTTCCTGGCCTCCGTTGAGCGTTTTGGCAACGACGAAGAGCTGAAGACGTCTATCACACGCTGGTTCCATTTACAGCCGGCAGAGTTCTACGACAGAGGGATACAAAAGTTGATCCCACGATACGACAAGTGGCTCAATTCTGGTGGTGGTTATGTTGAAAAATAGCTGAAACATTGCTGTACTTGTTGCCAGTAAATATGTTCCTGAAAGTATGAGTTCTTTTCTTTTAAGTAGAGAAACTTACTTTATGGATGCGCCTCGTATCATGAGCCTAGAAACTGATAAATTAACAGAAATCTTAATTAAAATAGCATAAATTATTTTACGTGGTTTTTCTTTTAGCATTTCCTTCCTCTCCAGAGTAGCGTTTGCCTAACTATCATCATAGCTTGGATATACTATTAAAAACCAATTTTTTTTTGAAGTTCTAACATAAATATAATGTCTTGGAAGTCTGTGTTTGAATTTCAATAGAAATCACACAGAACCAATCATATTTAAAACTCTGTATATATCACACACCTGTATACGTACCTTTGATATCTACATAATATTTATTGTTGAGTGGATTAGACGGTACTTCAAACGGAATTTTTATTAAGTCCGCTTTAAATTAAAGGCAAGCTTCAAAGGATATATATTTCAGAAGTTTCTGTTATAGATCCAAATTTTTCAATCACTCATCTGTATTTAAATTCTTCTAGTTAAAAGATGACCAGTTTAATATTGCAATAATGTCAATGCATCTTAAATGTTTCACAATTAGAGAATGGTTTGTTTTTCGTTGGAAAGGGGACATTATTCGAATTAAGTATATAATGATTGTACTTCCATCTATTTTAAAATACAACAGATAAATATTTTTCTCTTCATATATTTCGACTCGGGAGTTGACATATAATGATATTACTGACATTCGAGTGCAAATAGTTTCTTTTGCACGTTTCTGGACAAATACAAATATTTAGTATGATATAAAATCTATTTTACTCAATAATTTAGTTCAACATTTTCGTTTATTGGCTTCTTTCATTCATGAAATTGTATAATTTATTATCTCTGTTCAGATACGTGGCAAAGATGACAATCAACGTACAGTTCCGCATGCCAAAAAACTTATTAAATAATAGTTTATAAACGACATCTATTTTCAGTATTTTTTTCATAATTGTCATTTAGTAAACCGAGTTTCGCTTAGTTGTACGATACTTCTCACTGCAAAAAATATAATTACTCAGATATTTTAGTATTGCGTTCTAAAACTTCAGCTTTTTTTCATTGCTGATAATAAATTTCATAGATTCAAAAATTAATTTGTAAATAACTAACGATTTTTGTTATGTAGTGGAAAAACATCTGAAAAATTTGAAATAGGAAAGTGCTAAGCGATGATGAACTCCGATTATTTATCAGTAATATAAATTAGAAACTAAAAAAATGTAATTATGATTCAATGTAAAAAAGGTATTGTGGATGACATTTAGAAATTTGTCAGTTGTTTCTACAATTGATTATCAATGTATTAAAAACAATATTTTGTTGAAAATGTAAATAAGTCGTGATTGTATTCATGAAAATTAAATGGAATTCTGAATTTATAAGCGCAAGCATGTATTTGTGGATCTCTCTATCGTTTCTCACTATCGTTCTCTCTATCGTTTCTCAATTTTTAAAATAATCAAAAAAAAATTTTTTATCTTAGTATAATCGTATAAAACGGCTTTTGTTATCTTATTCAATTGAAAGAGTTATTTTAATGTAACTTATTTGTAGATTGAATCTAATATTTTAAATGAAATTCTAAGGGTTACATTAGAATAATGAACCAGAACTAACTAAACACTGTTTAATAAGTATATTTCTTTTTATTATTTATGGTTGTAAATGATAAAAGTTGATTCAAATGAATCTATATGCAATTGAAAAAGAAAGAAATAAAAACAAATTTTAAGATTACGATTCATTATCTTCTGAGACCTGAGCAGATTCTTCTGTTTCAGAACCCTCTTGATTAGGAGTTACTGTAAATTTATCACCAACTTTCTTCCTCTTTTTTCTAAGCTCGTCGATGAAAATTTTCTTCGTTCTGTCCACTCCTGTTGTGTAGATTTGGAAAAGTCCACTGGTATTAGCACCGATTATTTGCCAATAATTTAAAAGGAATTTGTGTATTTCGTCCTCAATATCTTTCCTTAACATAAAGAAAAAGAGAGAGATAAGATAAAAGAAAGATACATTCATATAAAATGAACAGCAAAGAGAAAATACAAAGGAAATCTTTGCTGGCTGTAAATTTATTGTTTCATGTTTAATCATTTGGTTTAAGTTTTAAATAAAAGTAGTAATGCGTGTTGGTTCCTGCTTCCCTCTAATTCTCCTTGTATACTCTCGGACCAGGCTAGAAGTGTGGGAAGAACTGAATAATCAGTCGACATGATTAACTCTAATTATTTTATTGTCACAAAATATCAAGCAATCACAATAATAATCCAATTAAGAATGTTGATCAGTATGCAGAGGGTGAAGGTGAGACCCGCTAGCCTAGGGATAATATTACGGACCCACAACTGATTCCACGATAACTTATACAAGCTCAATTTCAACTCCACCACGCTCTAATAAGTTATTATGTAACTTCTATTTAAATAAAGCTCACGATACCTGCACTCTTGTGAAGTCCTACTGTCGTGGCCTTGAACGGTAATCTTTAGCTGGATTCGATCACCTCCGAGTGATCCTTTCTCGGAATTCCTCAATTGATACTTTTATAAACTTAGATTTGTACTCAAAAATTCACGATCCTCCACTCACCAACTAACTCTCAAAACTTGCGAATACAGAATTTAAATACAAGTGGTGGCAAAAAGTCCAGAACACACTCATTTTTTAGCGTAATTTTTGTGTTTGACTTCATTTTTCGTTGTGAAATTATTGCACTATCTTAAATATTGTTTTTTATTTTAATGTATTTTTTCATGCTGATTTCAAATCTGTTTGTAGATTTCATCTAAAGTAAATAGTTTCATTGATATGTTGAAAAAACCTTGACAAGAAAGCACAAGGTCACTGTAAGAATGAGTGAGTGTGTTTTCCACCAATGAAATGCTCCGTTATTTCAACCAATCAGAGAGCAGTAGCGATAAAGGGTTGAAAGAAAAAGGTGAAACGTGGTTTATTGCATTGAATGCAGTTGTGTGTGTGTGTGTGCTTGTGGAAAATAGTGTATTGAAAGCAATTTGAAGTGCGTTTGTGGAAAATATTGGAATTATGGCTAAATTTTCATATATTTGCCTGAGAATAAAAGGTACAAAGTAATACATTTGAAGGAAGAAGGTTATTCTATGCGCCAAATTGCTGCTAAAGTACCATGTGGCCTTTATACTGTTGTGAGAACTTTGAAAAGATTTTCTGAAACAAATTTTATTGCGGACAGGGGACGATCAGGACGACCAAGAAAAACATCTTTACGTGAAGACAGGTTATTGCGCAGAATTTCACTTTCAAACAGAAAGCTTAATTCCTCGCAAATTTTGAAACAATGGATTTTGACATCAAATGTGAGTGTGTGCCCAAGAACTGTTAGAGGAAGACTGCTGGAAATTGGGTTACGAGGCTGTAAAGCGCGCCCAAAACCATTACTGGCTGAATTTCAAAGCAAGAGGCGATTGACGTGGGCAAGGGAACATTTATTATGGACTATTAAAGACTGGAAAAAGGTAATATTTAGTGACGAGAGTCAGTTTTGTATTTCTGGCAACCAAAAGTAGTGCCTATGTAAGACGACGCACTCATGAGAAATTCAGCCCTCAGTGTCTGAAGCCCACAGTAAAGTACCCGACAAAAGTGATGGTATGGGGTTGCATGTCTTCTCATGGTGTTGGAAGATTTCACAGCGTTAGCGGAACAGTGAAAGCCATGGATTACATTGAAATACTACAAAATAAATTGCTACCAACTGCGAGAGATCTTTTTGGGAATCAGTCATGGATTTTTCAGGACGATAACGCCCCTTGTCATCGTGCAAAGGTAGTCCAGAAATGGTTGAAAGACCATACTGTGAATAGGCCAGGACAGTCTCCCGACATTAATCCGATAGAGAACTTATGGTTTAAAATTGGTTATGAAATTTCAAAGAAAAAACCTTCAAACAAACGTGAATTAGTTGAAGCTTTAATATTTTCCTTCAACCATATTGTCACGAAAGATCTTCTTTTGAAATTGGTGTATTCCATGCCAAAAAGATGTAGAGCCGTAATTAAAGCAAACGGCTGGCCCCTAAAATATTGATTTTCTAACATGTGACAACAATGTAATTTTCAAAATGCTTATTAAATATACCGTATTTGTCAATTTTCGCGTTATTTTTCTTTGCATATTATGTTATTCTATATTGTTTTATTCTGCACAATATTTCACATTATTGTGTTCAGACAGCTTTACTACCAAAAATATTTTAGTCATTAAGAAACTAGTAGTAGATTTGAAATCAGCATAAAAAATACTTTAAAATCAATAACAATATTTAAGATAGTGCGATAGTTTCAAAACGAAAAATGAAGTCAAACACAAAAATTACGCTAAAAAATGAGTGTGTTCAGGACTTTTTGCCACCACTGTACTATACTTAATTTGCATAATCACGTTTGCTTAGCTTCGGTGAAAGTTGGTTGGTAAAATTGTTTCCCCAGAAGAGTCACCAAGGGGTTAGTAATAGACGCGTATAGATCCGTCACAAAGTACGGCAGAAAAACACGGAAAAGTCGTACAGTGAATTTCTAAGAGAGTATGGCCTATAATTCCGAATATCAAATTTATTATACATATTGAGTTTCTTAAAATTTTGTTTTCTAAATTTTATTTCATGCGATAAAAAGTAGAAAGTTGAGTGGAATAGTTTCTATTTTGTCAGTAGTTTTCTATGCTTCAAAGATGAACATATCTAAGTTATATTATGACATCCTCTCTACCAGTGGGGCAAACAAGAATTTTTGAATGGGGGGAGGGGGCAGGGATGAAGTCCACTATTCTCATATCACACCCCAATACGCCACCCAACGTATTCTTTGGATTTTGTTGATTGTCGGGAACAAAAAACAGAAAGAATAAATTATTAAATAAATAATTAGAGCATTAATTAATAAAATTAATCATTAAAAATAGTATTTCATTAAATTTTATGTACTATGTACATAGGATAATAATCAGTCGTAAAAAAAATCAAGTACTATGGAGGATTCGGATCTACAGACCCTACCTCCCCCCTTGTGTCTGCCACAGCTCTCTAATCATGCTTGTATGCTGCTTTTCAATTGAAATGAGCGTTAAGTAAAACGAAAAAGTGATTAGTTACACACAACGTTTCAAGTAAGTAATTCATAATTGGAAAGGAGATAAACTTTTGTCGGCACAGGTCACAAAAAAGTCTACATTTTTACAATTAGTGGTTTTTAAATGTGAAATTTATAATAATTAGCCCCAACAAGTTTTCAATGTCATTTGTGTACTTGACATGTTGTTGTTTTTAATGCCACCTGTCTGACGGTGTCAGATCGAGGCCCACGAAATTCATCGCGGCAAGGGGCTTGGTGTACGCTTCCTTGAGAACCATGCAGGTGACAATACGATTTGGCTCGGTTCAAACACAATAGAGGGTGACACCACATATCTCCACCTCCACAATTAATTTAGGCATGTAACTGGAGAGGAGGGAAATATTCTCCTGGCCCCTTCTCCCGTGGTTTGTGCTCTGACCACCCACAAGACTTTCGGACCCACTGATTTAACGAGCACATACTCCGTGTGTACTCGAAGGGTATTTGGTGGCATCGGGCATTGAACCCAGACCTTCCGGTCAGGAATCCGATGCTCTAACCACTAGGCTACCCACGGCCTCTAGTAACATAAAGTGCGAATAATTTGCTTGGCAGGCTTTTGCACCTCATTTTTTTAAAAAAAAATGCAATTAAAAGTTTTGAAGAAATCATTTTGTATTAGGATACCCAAAAACTTGTATAATATGGCGTAATGCACATTAAAATAAAACAGCTTTCGTTGAAATATCAATTTCTTATCTCAGTCTCAGTGCAGCATAATATAAATAATTAAAGTTTGCATTTATGATCTGTCAATACTATTTAAAATATAAAGGAAAGAAAGAAATGCATATAAGAATTTTTTAAGAAAGAATAAAAAATTTTAAAAAAGTAATTGGTTGTTTTTAATTTATGAAAATGAGTGTATATATATTTTATTTAAGAGCGTTGTCGAAATTTCAAAAATCTGCTTTATCCAACAGATGGCGTTGTTTGCAACTCCAATGACGTCATAAAGATAAAGCTTGTTTTCTGGAAACCTATCGTTACTATAGCAACGGGGTGTGGTCTTGAAATGATTGACAGATGTAGTCGTTATGAGAGTGCATGCGCTCTTTGAAGAACCAGATCGAGAAGAAAAACGTGTCAGCAAATGGAGGGGAGGGGGTGAGGAAATGGATGTGAAAGAGCTTACTACAAATAGTTTCAAAGTTTGAATAAGGTTCTGTCACTGCCGCACAAAATCGAGTGTAGAGATATTTTTTTTAAAGCCGTGCTAGTGGATCGGTATTAAAATGTGCATTGCACTTCTAAGTATATATAGTTCTGGAATCTACTCAAAAATACATTTTTCTGCAGAAGTGATGAGACTAATCGGTTTAGATTTGTCAGAAACATAGGATATTTGCTTAATTTGCGTATAATTATTATATGAGCTTTTTCCATAGATCGGTGAGTGAGTGAGTGATTGTGAGGTTTATTGGCGCAAGAGCCGATTTCGGCTATATTGCGCCAAATATTTGTTTTAAGTAACATAAAATTTTAGAAACAGTTAAAATTTTAAAATAATGACATGCATATGGCATATCTAAAAGCTAATATTGACGAACACTGGTTTAAAATTGATTTAAAATACTTACACTAGAAAAATGCTACGAAGTGAATTTAAATATATACAAGATAACATAAAACCCGATTTTAAATCTGTACACGACATGCATAGATCAAATTTAAAAAGAATAATTAAATTATTTTTTCCAATTCCTGGTAGGTGTCGAGTACTGCTTGGATCCAGATTTCATGTTCCATTCCATCAAAGATTCGCGTCCACATAATAAACAATCATATCTTCATCTTCGGAGGTGTAATGGATGTTACTTTTTTTCGGTTTAATGTGGTGTCATTTGAATTTCTGTGTCAGGCTTTGGTTCTGTTGTAAGCTTTCTCCTATTTTTTCTACTTTGTTTTAAATTATTAACCGCTTTAGATACAGCGGAATTTCGGCTATTGCATGTGGCAGTGTTACGTAATGAGACAGTTGGCTGAATTTCAGTTGGTACAGACGAAACGGAGGTATTTAGGCTATTGCTAGAAGTAATACCAGTAGAAGAAATTGGTATAGGTAACTCAGATTTACATGATTTATCTATTATTGAAGATCTGAAAAGAGGTAGAACGGTTTGAGTTGATGCAGATGATGTGGAGACTTCAGAAATTGTGGACGTTCTTAGTATCTGACTGGCAGACGATATTGGTTTTAGACATTGCAAATGTGGACAAAAGATATTTCTGATGCTTGGATCCGTTTGGGTAGTAGTAGATGTAGCTGAAGGTTTAGTAGCTTGAGCATATGTTTGGGTTAACTGAGGAACTATTAATTTACGTGCTTCTAAGTAAGATATGTTTTTATTGATTTTAATTTCTTGGATCTGTTTTTCTAATATCCATTTTGGGCATAATTTTGAATCTGATTGATGGGTTTGGGAACAATTAACACATTTCGGCTCTAGTGTACAATCCGTGGAAGAATTCCCATCGGTTGCACATCTAGAGCAAGTCAATTGGTCGCGGCAGGAAGTTTGTGAGTGTCCGAACCTCTGGCACTTAAAACAGCGCATAGGATTCGGTATGTAGGGACGTACTTTACAATTTAGGTGTATCCGGCTTTAATCTTTGAGGGTAAGTTAGGGCTATTGAAGGTTAGAATTAAATGTTTAGTGGGGAAATGTGAAGTGTCTTTTTTTATTGTAATTCTTTTGACCTGGGTAACACCCTGGTCAGTAAGTTCTTCCAGGATTTCTGCTTCAGAAGCACACAAAAGATCTGTTTCGGAGATAACATCACGACAAAAATTTAAAGATTTGTGAGGACTTAATGTGTTAGCGGAGAATCTAAAAATGTTTTCGCCATTAGGAAAGATTTACTTTGTAAGGCAGATTTAGTTTCAATCAGTAAGTCACCAGATCGTAATTTTTTGATGGATTTTGGCTCTCCACCTATCCCTGTCAAAAATTTTTGAATTATAAACGGAGATTTCTGTGAGATTTCATTGTTCGATAGTGATAGAATTAAAAATCGAGAATGTGCAGCAATATTATCAATGGTAATTGTGGGTAAAATAAGGCCTTTACCCGGGCACAGCATATTCGGATCCATAAATGCGAAACAATCTTCATTCTGGGGTGCCTCCACCCACCACGGAGTCCAACAAGGGAGGCAGTGTGCCGGTCATCTGGCAAAATCCAGGCATGGCGTTTACCTGGAGTACACCCAGAATATAGTGCTACAGTATCCGGGCGAGGATCCAACGGGTAAACCCGCCACCCCTTATCTGCAGCACTAACCCTACAGCAATGTCTCTCCGGAGACACCGGAGAGAGGTATCACCAGCCGATTGACAGGAGCGAGCTCACTCCTGCCACCCGTCTACAGAGAAGCGTGGGCCAAAGGGAAAGCAAAGGTATTTCCAGAACACCATTTTCCTCCTTATGGGACGCCGCACACGGCAAACATGCGAATCGGAAAACCAACGGTGTTAGTAAAAAGCAAACACTCAAAAACAAATAAGTAATATAAAAATTGGAAAACATATTTTTTGAAAAATCAGAAAACGAAATAAACACAATTTAAATCTAACACAAAAATATGCTACTAACAATGAATTATAAGTAATCCAAAAAAGGAAATATCCACAATTAATCTCATGTACATTTTAAAATATGCGTCTGTAGTCTGGACGGAAAAAGAAAGAAAGGTGAAATGAATGACTAGAAGGAGGGTCGAAAAAAGAGAAGGATCACTAAGGTACCCCGGGGTCGTGACACCCGTGTTTACCAAAGACAGCAAACCCCTTGGGAAAAGGAAAAGATAACTAGGGCACCTCGGGATTGTGACACCCGTACTCACCTAAAGAAGGTGAGCCCCTGAGGGGTCCATAGATCGGAAGAATAATTGAGTGTATTGCACTTGATATTTTGTCACAAGAATAAGTGTATTTCAGGGTAGACCTTTGAGTGCAACATTTATGAGTGAATTCTATTGTAGAATTTTCCTGTTTCCTCGTTTTGGATGACATTTATCACTTTTTGTGGAGATTTGTAATGCAGTTTAGAAATCATTTAATTCATTTCAACTTTTCGATAAAATCATCGTTGTAACTGTCCGGATTTTCAGGGGAAAATGTTCAACATTGTTTCTTGATAATTATGTCTACATTGTCTTAGGTATCATAAACAATGCCCATAAGATTAAGAATGGAAAGGAAATATGGGTGGGGGTTTTAATTTTTCGACGAAGGATTTGGTAGATTTTTATTTGAAATTTAGAAAAAAGTATTTTATTTTTCGAGTTTCAGGGGATATTTGTTTTATTTATCTTTGTTACCTTTATTTATTTATCGATCTATTTCTCTTTGTTTGATACAAATATGCGAAATTTTAATAAGTTTCTTTACGGAAGCTTTTGAAATCCGTATCCAGATTCTCGTTCCCACTCCGAGAAGTACTCGGTGCCCACTTTCGACGCCCTTGATACTGTAAGTTAGTCTCTGAAGGGGGACTTACAGTCGGTCGGCATTATCCGGCAAAGTTACGGGAGTTTCTAAAATCCGATTTCATATTATTATTGTTTCCTATCCAGAAAAACACTAGGAAAGCATTTCTTTCTCCTTAAGAATTTTGAGGCAAGCCTTTTCCACAGTTCGTGCAAAATACTTTCGTCTGGCATTATTTGACGTAGATATGAGATTATATTGAATTGGATTGAGAATATTCGGATCGGCAGTTCCGAAATACAATCAAGATCCACTTTTTGCGTCTCTACGTCGGCAAGTGGCCGCGGTAGCCAAGTGGTCAAAGCATCGGATCATGGCTAACGTGTCATGAGTTCGAGCCCAGCACCACTGAAAACCCGCCGTGTAGGGGAGCGATTCACGTTAAATCAGTCGAGAACTCAAACGTCCTCCCATTGGTGTGGTGTGGTAGTTAGTAGAGGGCGTGCCAGCTCAGGTGTCGTCCGCGTCACTTGACCATGGTTCAAAATTACGCGGTTAGTCGCCAAAAGCCCTCGTGTAGCTGAAAAGTGCAACGTTAATATTTACTCACTCACTTCTTACGTCGGCAAGATAGGCTGGTACTGCTGTCCGAGAATATTCCGATCCCCCGGAATTATCTGGCAAAAATACAGGAATTTCTATATTTCGATTGCAGACTCGCTTAAACCATCTCAAATTACACCAGGAATACACTTTTCCCGGGCCAAGACATTAAGGGTGAGCTCCTGCCCCGGTTTGAGTAAAAGACGGTCATCCTGAATTATCCGGCATTGTTACTGTTATTTCTCATATTGAATATCAGATTCGGATTATCCATTTTGAAATACACCAGGTACAAAGTTTTCATGATCCAAGGCTTTTAAGGCAAGCCCCTGGTACGGTGTGTCTAAAATACGGTCGACTGGCATTATCCGGCAAAGTTATCGAAACTCCTAAAATTCAATTTCAGATTCTCATTTCACACTCCAAAATGCTCACGGAGCTGATTTTTAATGTTCTAGTGCGAGAAATTTCAATCGCTGGAGATAATGAAAATCCGGTCGCGGAACTCGAATCATTTGCCTTTTCTCCTATTTTAGACCATATCCGGCAAGTTTAGTGGAGTTTCTGAAATATAATTTCCAATTATCGTTTCCCGCCCCTAGATACAACTGGAAATGACTTTTGTTCCCCTGAGCTGGCATGTTCAGTCCCTAAAAGGGGCATTAGGGTCGTCCGGCATTATCTGGGAAAGTTCCAGAAATTTCTAAGATTCGATTTAAGAGTCTCTTTCACCATCCAGTATTACAACAGAAACGCACTTTTCCCGCACACAGACATTAAGGGTAAGCTCTTGCCACGGTTTGATTAAAAAATGGTCGTCCTGAATTATCCCGGCAAAGTTACAGTTATTTCTCTGACTGGATATCAGATTCGGATTATCCATTTTGAAGTACGCCAGGGTCCAAGTTTTCACGATTCAAGGCTTTTAATGTAAGCCCCTGTTATGGTGTGTCTAAAATACGGTCGACCGGCTTTATCCGGCAAAGTTACGGTTATTTTTGGAAACTGACTCGAAAATCGGATTCCACACCCCGAAATACGCCAGGCACTTAATTTTCGTGCATTTTGGTTTGTAATATCTGCTTCCACAGACACATGAGCAATGCCACATTTTGCGATTATTCCCTTACGGGAATCTGGCAACGTTTTTTCCGGATTCTTCACATTTCCGGCAATAAAAAAATTATGGCGTGATTAATTGAAATAAAAACCATCCTATGTTTTAAGTTGGACGAAATGACACACAGTATGCAAAATTATATTATGTTCGGTTGAGTAGTTTCGGAGTCCATTGCGGACAAACACTGTGACACGTATATTTTATAAATAAAGATATATAGTGTAATAAATTGAAAAAATAAGACTAAACTATCAACTAACAAAGCCAGAAGATAGAAACCAGATTTTAAGACACATAACTATAAAAAATGGTGGAAATATATATTGTACAAGATTTAAATAAAGAAAACAGAGTTAGAACTTTAAAATGGAAGAAACCAAAAGAGTCAATGGGCTAAAAAGGAGACCTATAATGATTTCTGAAGCTGTTGCTGATTTAAGACCAGCAAATTTTGGTTATATATATATATATATATATAAATATATATATATATATATATATATATATATATATATTGTTTTGGCACTTTTTGAATTCCGTTTTTTTTCTCCTTGATCTTTATATCTATGGTTGGACATGGTACGCTCTAGAAAAAATAATGGATTGCTTTAAATGTGTTACTATGAGTAGTGATGTTAAGGCTACACAGTGCTCTTTTTAAAGACAGTAACATTGAAAGTAATTTGTATTTTCTTTTTAGACTATATTTTTAAATAGATTCTTGAAATAAAAAATTTACCTTTCTTTATTTTAAAAATTACAAGTTTTTCTAATAAAATACTCAATTTTTAAAGTTTTTTAGTTATTTTCAGTGATTTCTGTTTCTTAGATTATTGAGAACAAAAGTTAGTATGGAATTGAACATTTCAAACTAATTTTCCCTCCTAAAAATTCCTTGTTGAATTTTAATAATTTTTTTATAGCTAAACCTGGAAAAAATATTGTAACGAATTTCACTGTTGGGTTCAGGGATTGAATAGACTTTAATCAGGACAGCGATAAACAGTTCTTTATTATCAGCCCAATGAAGAATACAATGTTCAGAAAGGCATAAGAACAGCCGAAGTCACAGTAATATAACACAACAGTAACACAACGCAATGTACTGATCCAGCGGGAAATAGATCAAATGCCAAGCCGTAGGCTTTCGTACTCTCTTCGGCATAAATCACGACGGAATCACCCGTAAAGTAACAGAGGCTGCCGGCGCGTATGAGCTTCCAGAAATCTGAATAACAACAACCACTCATGTTGCCTTTCAGTATGCCTTATATAGACAACGCGAAAGTGGTAGAACATTCCAGAAAATAGGAGAACCGGAAGTCGTCAAATATCGCCAAATTTGGCGATACTTGGTGACAAAATAAGTTGCCAAAACTGTCGCCAACTAAACGATATCTCGCCAATTTGGCGAGATATACAAAGAGCCCTATGTTATTTACAAGGTCCATAGCAATTGATCTAATTCACATGTTTACATGCAATGAACATTAATCCTACACTATTTTTCAAGCAGAATAGTAATTTTGACATAATTTAACATTATAAACACATTTTAAATACCAAAATCGTAACAATATCAATTTTTTTAAAACTATTAATTTAAGATTTTAGGAAAAATAACTAGTGCTCTCAGAATGAAATCCATACCAACTTTTAAAGAACACATATATAAAAATTCTACAAAAATTTTTCAATATTATCTTTAACAGAAAAAATCCTTGGAAGAAATGTATCCTCAAAATTGAAAAGTCTGAGAAAAACACAGTTAAAGTTTGTAAAGGGATAAAACAAAAACTAATAATGCCTCTAAAGATCTAATTTAAAAAAAAATTTTACTATCCAAATTATGTACACTGTTTCAAAACACTACTTTAATTAAATATGTTATACGAGGATATATTTTTTTTAAATTTAAAATATGTTTTACATAAAATTTATAGCATTTGTTACGATGACAGAGATTACTCAGCCTAATCTTAACATAATGCTTTCATAAAAGTTTTGAAACACTTATAAAAATAATAATGATACAAACTGAAATTAGAAACCCCAGGTTCGTACATATAACATCTACTTTTTTCTCAGTTTTAAGTCGGTGCAGTTTAAAAAGTTTGATTTTTATTACATGACTTGAAATTATTTTACTATAGTATCATAATACATTTTGTACTATCATAGATAAATTCAGTTATATTGCAACGTATATACGGAATACTTGAACTCAATAAAGTCTCATTGTAGTATCAGCTGAAAAAAAGATGATTTTAAGTCATATAATTTTCAGTAGTATTCCACCTCTTACAAACATTGTCTTTTAGTAACACAAGAATGTTTTCACCCCGGCAATTTCTCAATAGGAAAAAAATGAATGAAAACAAAAAAAAACTTCTAAGGTTTTTAACTATGTGTAAAAACAAAAATATTGCTCATTAAAAATTAAAAACCTCGAAACATAACTGAACAGAAACGATTTCAGTAGTAAAAGTAAGAAATAATAGCCATTTCACTGAACGAACCGATTATTCTGCCAAATATCTCTCTTTATATACAAAAAAAGCTTTTCATGATGCTGTAATAAATTTATTTCAACTTAAGGTGAAGTTAACAAAAGAAACTACATCTTTTTTACAGAATGGAGCAAACTCATAGTTTGGACAAATTTACGATTATGATAGGGAGGCTTTGCATGAACGCGCAAAAATAGTTAAACGTGACGATGTGTTACAAATTTTACAGCCAATTATGAAGAAAAATCCGAATGAACTACATAATACAAGGAAATTACAGTTTTACAATTTGAGCTGTGATAGAGTTGCATAATTTGTACAATGGGAGTTGGTCCACCATTAGACAGATAGGGGAGGGGGCGGTACCTCCTTCCAGTTTTTAATTAATTAAACTTTTAAGAATGGAAAAATGCTTTAAAATGATTGCTAAACTAATTACTCTCTCTAAACTGTCAAATATTGAGATTGTCAACTCTCAGAAAACTTCAAATATATTAAAAACTGATTGGTTATCAGACTCCCTTAGCCTTTTCAATAGAATTTTTGCTATTCCTAGTGGGCACAGTAGCTTACTGGTTATGGTCATTAGTTCATGGGCTCAAATCCTGTTGCCACTAAAGACCCTCCGTGTAGATGCGGCCATTCCTCCCTTTCATGTGGTAGTTAGGAAAGAGGGATGCCAGCTCAGGAGTCATGCTCGTTACTCGACCGAGGTTGAACATTACGAGGTTTGTGATCAATAGCCCTCTTGATGCTTTATAGAGCGACGTTAATCTCTCTCTCTCTTTTTTTCTTTGTTGCTAATCCTGCTCCTGGCACATAAATTACTTTAATAAAACCTACAAAAATTCTCATTTATAGTTAATCTTTTATCTTCAAAATTTACATATCTAATAATGATTGAATTTTTTTCCTAATGCAAAATTTTAAGAGTGCAGTCCTTTTGGACGTAGCTGCTTTAATTTCTTAAAAGACTTCCTTTCCTAATACAAAAATAACTTATTTTTGAGATTTGTGCATAATTCTTTGTTTTACGAATTTTTTATTCTGCTTATGTGATCCATTAGCACAGAGTAGTAATTACTTAACAATTCGATTAGAATTTTCCATTATATGGGCATATTTATTACTTCACGATGGGGAACATTATTGCATGTTAAAAAGAGAATCACATCTACAATTTTTTGAAATAGTAATTTCAGATTAATGACTACGCGAACAGTGATTTAAAAAAAACATACAGTGAGTGATGTTTTTTATATTTAGGGTCAATTGAATTAGAATATGCATAGAAAATTGTTTTAAGAATGTTATAAAAAAAACTGTTTAAATGTAATTTTATAGCAAAAACATGAAGAAAAATTACAATTTCAAAACATTCTCTTTTCATGGAAAATACTTCTATGTAATATTTTTTCTATGTATATATAGTTAGGATTTTCTTTACTGATCTTGAATTAAGATTTTTGAAACATTCACATTATTTTTAGAGTTACTATTAAAATAACAACCAGGCTTCTTCATAAAAATTTCGCTACTTTATTAATATAAGTCCACTTCTAAAAAGTCCAGTTGAGGTAGGGATTTTTGGGAGCTTCCCAAATCGAATAACAAAAACTAAACTTTCGTATAATCAAAAATTATTTTGAAGATTTTCGAAATTTAGATACCTATAATAATAATGTTTACGATAAATTTTACATCTTGCCATATTGACATCAATAGGAATATTGTAAAATTTTCATATGCAAGAGTATATTTTTTTAATTCTTGATTATTTTAAGGCTTCAGTGCATAGCATCCATTGACGACACCACTCCTTGCAGAAATTAGCTTTAAGAGCTTTCAGTCCAGAACCCACCGGTTGCTATGAGTCAAACTGATGAATCTCAGTGCCTCAACATCAAATGACAATTATACGTAGAATTCGTTAGTGGAATTCCTGTTTTCATGTGGAAACTTCACCTTCTATCTTGGGCTTGAGTTTGTAGCAAAACAAATTTGGCTTTGCCATAGCCCAGTATTGCATTAAAATATTAAAAATTAAAAAGAAAAAAATGAAATAGTAGAAGTGTATTTAAAAGTTAAAGTAAATTGTAGAAAATTCAAAAAATTAATTTAAAATAAAAATAGTATGAAAGGAAAATATAAGAAATTAATGGAAGCGCTGGAAATTTAAGAAAGCTTTTTCTATGTCCAACATTGTGCACCTCGGGAATCCGAAACGCTTGTGTGAGGAACTTGTCAGGTTGAAATGACAATTCTACAAATCTTTCACTCACTAAGAAAGTATTATACACCCCACAATAACTCATCAGTTCCGAAAATAGATTCCAATCGCCTCCCCCTGAAATAAACAGCTATCCTGTCATGCGTTCCCCGCCCTCGTCAACTGATCTCAAGGTCACTTAACCGTTTCATCTTTGAAACAAATTGTCAGAACTTCCTACTTTCATTCCAATGAAGAGGGTCCCCTCCCTAACAATGACGTGATCTCATGACGTAGTCTAGGGTTACTTTAATTCTCTTACCACCCCCCTTTCATATAAAAAAAGCAGAATTAGTGTTTCTGAAGTGATTAAAATCATTATTCATGTAGCAAAATATTCTTTTTCGTGATATAATGTATTATTAATGTGTATTTAAGCAGTTTATGCTCAATTTTCTTCTAAAGTAATGTTTTAAAAGTTTTGTACGTAGATTGCATACACATGGCGCCTCTGCAGTCATTACAATAAAGCTTGCCAAACATGGCGTCCGAGCATTTTGGAGGCAAAGATATATGCAATTTTCGTAATTTTAAAATTTTCTAGACTATTTCTGACATTTTTACATTTCATGGTGGATTTATATGAGTAATTTACGTTGTCAACAAAAGTTTCATATCCAAATAATGTGATTTCATTAAGTTAAAGTACCCTATCCTTTTCAGTACATTTAGAAGTCCCCTTTAAGGAAGTAATAAAACCGTGCCTCACTTTCCTTCTTGTTTTAAAAATCAAATCAATTGTTAACCAGATGAATAAAATGAAGACGAATCACTCATTTCTAAATGACTCAAATTTAAGTTTTATTAAGACCTTGTATTATTCTGGAGAAATTTATATTGTTTTTATAATTTAGTTTCCTGAAGTGCACAAGAAAAGTTTCATGAATTTGAAATTTGATTTGAATTTTTGAATTTAGTTATCTAAATTCTTACTAGATGGCAGCACCAAACTACCTAGCAGAATATTTACTTGTAATTCAACTGTTGTTGAATGCTAGGTCCAACACTTCTTAGAGAGGCAATTTATAGGAGATGTTGGCAGATCAGCGCGGCTGTGACAATTTTCTTCAAATCTAATTGTTCTCTGGGAAACCGAATGTTGCACCGCCCCTATTCTAGAGGGCTGAGTACCCACTGTGATTTCTATTTGTTTTGGATGTAGTTTCTGCTACTCTGTCAGTACTGCTTAGACATTTTTATAATGGTTCTTTTACTTAGCTTTTAGTAAAAAGTAACTTTTCCTAACTATAACGGTTGAAAAGGAAGGAAAAAGAAAATTTCCGCCTGCTATATTGCATGAGAACCTAAATGATCAAGTGGGAAAAGAACTATGATAAAATCTAGAGTAGAATCGTAAATATTTTTAAAAGTGAGCTGTGTGGATGTTTTCTAATCATAAATAATACTACATATAACGTAATATTTCTAATTACTTGATTAAAAGTTCATCCATGGTGCTTTCTTTTTCCTTTCCCTCTTCCTTATTTTGCGAAGACAAAAGGAGATTCTCGAGGTTCTTGCAGGCCTGTTGTAAATCACGCAGCTCTGCATTCGATCGAGCAGACGTGGCCTTGGCATTCAGAAGTTGGCTCTGCCATTCCATTAGTCTGCATTTCAAAAGTTTTAAGTTAGTTAAAAATTATAAAAATAGTATACATGTGCAATTATAAAGCGTGTACAATGTTATGAATAGTAAAGACCCTTTAAAGATAAATTAAAAATGCTGGGGAAAAAATTAAAATAACATGAAATATTCAAGCCTTCATGTACGTCTCTAGCAATTTAAATTATAGCACCACAAAAGTGCATTTGAAGTTTGTATCTTGAAAAACTCCAACTCGCACGAAAGGTCTCATCCTCGTTACTTGACCGTGGTTCAAAATTAGGAGGTTCATTGTCAATAGCCTTCATGTTGCTTCAAGAGGGTCGTTAATAAACAATCTATCGCATGAATGGAAGAAGATATTGGGAAATGCAAATGATCTGCATCTGAGCGTAATCGCGCGATGCACAAGTGTCCAAGGATGAAAGACATTTTGAGTTGAATGTATAAGACAGGGATGGCCAACTTTTTTGGTAAGAGTGCCACTATTTGATATTAAATCATTACGCGTGCCATTTCCAACTTTTCCAACAAACAAAAAGGTACATAAAGGTGAAAAAAAGTTACTTATTAAGCTTATGGGATTTTTACGCAAATAGCATATGTTTTTATGGAAGTCTAAGAAGTGAAAATTTAAAAACAGTATAAAATACTTAGGTTTTATTGCTAATAAACTTTTTACTTAATTTTTATGAACTTTCTTTCGGTAAACAGTAAAAATGAGTAACTTTAAATTTTTAATTCTAATTTAGTATTAAACAGCCAGAACTTGCTTAATGGGGATTTTGAATTCATAACTTTTTTAATGTCATCTATATTAGGATTAGTTCTTGAAGATGCTATCTAAATTAGATTCTTTTAAGTGTATATCAGTTAATTTTGAGCGATATTATGATTTTATATGTACATATTATGTTCGTAATAAAGAAAGCATTTATTCACAAACTTATGTTGATCTAAAACTACAACAATATTTGCCAGCCAAATTGGGCGAATTTGGGAAATTGCCTGTTGGTTCAAATTTCCAATATAATTTGTGTGTGTGTGTGAATCGCTTGATTTCAAATAAATTCGTTATATTTGCTTTCAAAGTCCAGTATGGTGCTGTAGGTTAATAATTCCGATTTGGACTTCAAATGGGTAATAATTAATGTCTTGTAGACACCTGGCCAGCTCAGGTGTCTTCCTCGTCACTTGACCATAGTTCAAAATTACGAGGTCCGTAACGAAAAGCGCCCTTGTGTATATATATAGCTGAACAATGCGACTTAAATATTCACTCACTCACTGTGTACATGATAATTTTCTATTGTAATTAAATTAAGTGTGTTTAAAATAATTTTTACGGATTTTTGTCAAAAAAACTGCATTTTAATAAGAACCGTAAAAAAAATTTTTATTAGTTATATTTTTAAACTTTTCATTAAGTCTTCGCGTGCCGCTGTTACAACTCCGCCGTGCCACACTGTAGCATGCGTGCCACGGGTTCGCCACCCCTGGTATAAGACATGGTTAAGCGAATTGTGTTATATAAAGCCCTTGAAAGAATCTTTTGTCACATTAGAGTTGTTGCATTGTAATATAAAGAGCGATAACGGCTAGATTAAGTTAAATTATACATTTATTAAAGCATTTATTTATAAGAGAGGTAAAAGTTAATAAAAAGTAATGAAAGCATCATCAAAAATAATACATTGGATTCCACCAGGCGTCTATCTCGTCAGTATTGTCTCGACGTTCTTCTCGTCTCGTTCGCCACTCTGTTCTCTCCCTTACCTATCATTTCCCCCCTCTATCGTCCTATTGCGTGAGTGTGGTTCATGATTTCTACGTTATCCTCAAACTGGCTGGTCAACTTGGTCACGCTCTCTTGGTATTACGCCAGCGGGGAGTATTGGGAGGATACGACAACATGCAAATCCTTTCATTGAATAATATGGTCTTAATTTTGTCTGGGTGAATAAAAAATTTACAAGAAACTAAACAAAAAAAGGTGCTCTATCAAATAAGAAATCACAATAACGTCACTTTTGGAATCGATGCTTTAATATGCTTACTTATACTTCAAAAAAGAATACTTGTCTCTATGTGTTCAAACGAAAAGGTCTTGATCCATCAACAACTTTGGATAATTTACTAAGCCAACGATAAAATATTTACAAAAATTCAAGTTGTTCGGACCCGAAACAAAATAGAACAACAATAACAATTAGTTAAAAAAAAATAACCAGATGATATACTTTAAGTAATTCTAAATTTCATTATTTATTCGAATTGATTTGATTTTTTATTAAAGTTTCATTTTGAAGCTATTAGTGACGGACTTCGTAATTTTGATTCTCAGTTAAGAGTCGAGGACCTGACATGATATACCCCCTCTCAAAACTTCCACATCACGCCAATGTGAAAATTGAGAAAGAATAGATTTCACGTGTATCAGCCACTCTACAGGACAGATCTTCAGGGATGTGGGTGTTTTTTGCCAATTAGTTCGTCGATATATAAAACAAAAGTAAAAGACAATATGGCAATATAAAACAAGAGTAATGTTCAAAATATTTTTTTAAGTGTCAGAATTTAACTGTGCATTTTTCCAATAGAAAAGTAATTAATTTGCATATGTACATATTCCCGGGTGCGTCATAAATTTGAACCCGGGGAATGCCTTGAAGTCTCTTTTTAACACCTTGTATCAAATACACAACCAAGACTGCAATTTTTTCGTTTTTATAAAAGCGTGTTTAAGCAATGTGTCGAAATAGAATAGAACTATTTTTTCTCTCATGTTTAACACATTTTAGTTACGGTTAAGTTTACGGACTTCCCTAAAATGTGTCACACACACACACACACAACACACTTGATTACTTCAATCCAGTAATTGTGACAGAATTAACAGGAAATAATTTACATGTAAAATCCACAAAAGCACAAATTTATAGTTCACATGGCAATATCAATTCGTAATCAAAATGTTGCATTAGGATTGATGAAAATATACAGTCACTCTCAGGTCTTTTGCTCGCTCTGTTTCTTCTCTGTGTTGTCATTTTGCAGGCTGGAGATATCCTTGTAATGGTGTCTAGAACTTTTTTGCTAACTAAAAATCTGTAGACGTACTTAAATAAGCCAGTAACAGCCTCAGGACAAGGGTGATCTCACTTTTGTCAAGTGATATGTTACTTGACTTCAAAACCATAGGTCACGGGTTCTGTCCTCCTGATAAGCACCACTATATATCCTAATTATTTTTGGATTTATACTGATACATCTAGTTTTATCGTTAAAGTTGGCTTTTGGGGACATTTGTGTGTGTGGTGACCTAATTTGTCGCCCTGTCAATTGCCAAAGTCACTCCTATTCATTTTCTCGAACCGCAAATGTTCTTTCCGGCCATATATATAATACTCTTCCTCTGACGATATACAAGGTAGGATTCAAAGGTTCTCGGATTGAGTGTATAACTTAAAAATTATTACCAATTATAAATTACTGAAATACAACCTCCATTGAAATAAGACCCTTAAACAACAACACACTTTTGCCATCACTTGTAAAGGTCATAGAAAGATTTCTGGAATTCATTTTTAGTCATGCCCTTTAATTCAGCCTGCGATGCACTTTTAATTTCATCAGCAGATTGGAATCGAGGACCCTGAAAGCAACGTACCAGTTCTGGAAATATTCCGAAGTCGCAGGGGTCGATAGCAGGAGAGTGAGGAAGTTCTTTGTTCACTCAAAACAGTTATTTTCGTTTCAACCCCGTCGTTGTTTGATGCCTGTTTTTACGAACCACCGCAGAAACCTTTTTAATGTTTTCAATGGCGCAAGAAGTTTACTGGACGTCCAGAGCGTTCGTCGTCTTCGACACTTTCCATGCCTTCCCTGAAACGTCTATGCCACTCCAAGGCTTGCTTTCGCGACATTGTATCACTGTTGTACATATGATTCAACATTTTGGAAATCTCCGCAGCACTCTACAAAATTTACTTTCTACAAAAAAAAATGATGTTCATTGTCAGCTATAAAAACGCGTCATTTCTTTTAATCGCCGGTTACAAAAAACATTTGCTTACAAAATTCGATACCATGGTGAGCCACCGACCACTTGATTTAGTACAAATCACCTTAAGAAAAGGGGAAGAATGCAGTAACACAAAAACGTTATCGAATTCACTCTACAGAAAAACTACCTCGTGTATATATGACTTGCATTGTTTGCAACTATGCTCGGTAATTACCGAGTCATGCATTATTATAAACCTAAATGTGTGTGTGAATGATTTATAATACAATTTCCCATTTCTTGCAAATTAATTTTTTTTACAGACTTAGTTTCTTTGGATTTTCCTTTGCCAACTTTAAGAATAATTAACTTAACTCAGGAGCGCAACAGCCCATGAGGGTCAATGTCTACTTTACCCATATCAGTATACGTAACCTTGGGCCCTGAGGTGCATGAGCAGATGTTCCGGTCAGGTGGTCAGTCTGACGTGAAACCCCCAGTGTTAAATTCCCAAGCAAGCTTTGTACTCTTTTATTGACCCACTGAAGGGATGAAAGGCTTAGCCGACCTTGCCCAATCCAGGGTTTGAACCTCGGACCTGTGGTATGGAATTGCGATGCACTACCACTCAGCCAATGGACTTTGTAAAAATATTTGTCTTCATTAATTATTTTTAAGAATGTAGTTAGAGCTAAAATTCGGAGCTTCAGAAAAACATGTACTAAACAAAGGTAATTTGGGGGTGTGGTGGAGGGGACATTTTGGTAGTTTTGCGAGGAGTTTCTTGCGTTTCAGAGTTTCCAAAATTTGTACTCTAGATAAAAGAAATTATATTTTTTTACCATTATCTTCCACATCGAAAATTCCAATAATCAAAAGAACAATGAAAATGCACTTATTATTTTGCTTTTATTATCTTATGAGTAAAAAAAAGAACAGTTTAGTTTTTATTGTTTACAACTACAAAGTAATTAATTTTAAAATGGTCGTAAATCTTAGATTATGCCGAAAGAACTTAATTTACTGAAAACTGAATATTTTATTCTGTAAATATGTTTAAACTTCTTTTCCAAAACCTTTCCAAGGAAAGCAGCTACAACCTCTTGGACATAAGTCTTCAACCTGCTTTTGCCTCTATTTTCTACCTCAACTTTAAATTTTGAAAATCGAAGTACAGGAAGATCGCGATGCTTTTAACGATAACGGAATGCTTTTAACGCATCAGTTCTTAGCTTAATATGTAAATGCATGCGATCTGCTTATTCGAGAGATTAAGGGATTATTATTATATGACTGTTTTTTAAGATGTTAGCATTATTGAATGTTGGATTAATATATTTTTTTGAGACTAGGTAGACTCCTTGTGTGCCAACAAGTATAACACAAGGCCTACAAACGCAAGTCAATACTCAATCAATAGTGGTAGGAAATTTCAAGTAGAGGGATACAGGCACAAGTGGGAATGAAAAGGTAAAAAGAAACAAGAATGGATGCAAATACAATAAATACAGAACAAAATACAAGATTGCCCATATGCAAAAACGACGACATTCAGTAATTAAATTTGTACAACGGTGAAGGTTTGGAAACACAAGTGTGCCGATAAGATTTTCATAAAATACAAATACATAAAACATGCATACACATAAATACTTATATATATACACAGACATATAATAATACGCACTTGCAAATACACACACATATACACACACATACACGTATAGTAAACATTAGCAAACACACACAAAATTACAATCTAAATAATACGGGAAAAATGCTATTAATTAATGCACAAAACGATGTAAAAGAAGATTTGCTCTGAACAAAGGCAGAGAGAAAGGAGGAGGCCACGCTATATTGTTCTTTTGTAGGCAATTCATGAGAGAACGTCCTTCGGAAAAGAATTTAGTACAAGCAAGTATCAGATGCTTAACAACCTGGACTGTGTCACTGGAGCAAAAAAAATGGTCAGTAGGCGCAAATTGAAGCGTTTCAAATAGGCTTTAAAGTCTCCATGCCCAGTTAGGAACTGGATAATATTAAAATTAAGATGAAAGTGTTTAGTTTTTAAACGTCTCTGAATAGAAGGAATAAATTCCTAGGTAAGTGTGCATTATTTGATATAATTTATTCCACTTGGGAATAATTTTTTCCTTAAAAATATTTTTATAACATGATTTTGGAATGCTCATAAGAATCAAATTGCTTATTTTTGTCGCTTCTTTTGCAAACCAGTCAGCACGTTCATTGCCACAAATTACCGTATGACCTCAAACAAAAGAAAATAAAACTTTTATTCCTCTGCTTCGAAGAAAATTAAGATCAATTTGCGTTTTAACAATTAGTTGATTTTGAGAATTAGTGTTACTTAAGGCATATAAAGATGAAAGAGAATCGCTGCAAATTAAGAAATTCGATGAAAGGTTTTCGTTATTACAGATTAAGAGACTGCTTGAGCTATGCAAAGAAATTCAGCCTGAAACGCATTATACATTCATCTCTTATTTTAAATTGGGGAGTTTCAATTTCAATAAAATCTTGGAAGATAACAAATTCAAGGCAAACCTTACTGTTGACTTTGCTACCATCTGTAAAGCAGACAACAGGAAAGTTGTCTTCCATATTTTTACGGTAATTAACAAATTTAAGGGGAAATCCTTCAGAAGGATGAGGGAGCTCACAAAATCGCAGGGAACCATCTAGACTCTTATTGGTACAGTTCTTCGTTGCAATCTTGAATTCATTGTTTCTGATTATAAAGATGTCAATAGATGGAAAGCTCGAAATAGCAAACACAGCTTCATAGGATATCGTTCGATACCCCGAAATAACTCGGAGAAGTATTCTTCGTTGAATTTTTCGTAAGAGCCGAGAGTTTATTTTCTTCTTCAAGGCAGATCCCCAGATTCGTGAACCATAACAGATAAATGGAACAATGTCTAGGATTAATATATTTAGGTTTGGGAATTTATCTTTTTGTAAATAAAAATTTAATGTTTAAAAGTTTTCAGATTTTGATTTTTTCTCACTGCTTAAATTGATCGCAGATTATTATCATTGTAATCCCATCACAAACTTCTTAAAAATAAATTTAAAAAAAAAATATGTCAGAAGATAAGTAATTTTTCAAAACGGGAAAAAAGCAACATAGCTGTCTTACTTCCTATTATTTGACAAAGCGACTTCTGCGAGATGTTCAACCTCGTTTTGAACAGATTCAAAAAGCATTTTGACCTTGGATACTCTTCTTTCAAGAGTTCTTGTTCTATGTCTTGATCTTCATCTAGTGGGGGCCCTTCTCCAGTTTTTACTTGATCTGCTTTTGGAACAACTTTCGACTCCTTTTCTTGGTTCCTTACAAAAGAGGAGTCATTATTAGTTCAATGTTAATTATGCATTCCACATCACTTTGGAAAAAATACATTTTTAATTCTAAGAATTCATTAGAAAAACTACATATCCTTTACGTATATAGTTACTTTCAAGGAACTAGAGTTTATATTTTATTTTAGAATATATTTTCAAAACTTTCGCAATTGTTTGTGTGTGTGTGCTTTAATTGTAACAAAATTTTATAACACACGTAATGCATGAAGCGTAAATGTTTTCAAGATTGTTTGAATCTACAAGAACTATTTTTTTTCAAAAACTTCAACAATGTTTGGATAATTCTTACTCAGATTTCTCTGATGATGTTAAAGAGGAGAAGGTTATTAAGAAAGTTTTCGCTTCCTTCTTTTCATCCTGTGCGTATGCCTGAAAAAAAGATGAACATCCTTTTAATGCTTAAGAAAAACTTTTAATTATCCAACCACAACAAAATCTATTTTTAGTCTTATGCATTAATAGATTTTACATAAAATAGTTAAGTGTCTTGTGAAGTTCAACATGGTTTTTTTTTTCATTACTTCATTTTTTAAAGATATTCAAACAGAAATATTAAAGAGATAAAATGTCATAATGAGCCGAGAAAACTTGTTAATTAAAAGGAAGTAGAATTTCCTTCAAAAAATGTCTTCTAAATAAGCGAAGACATTTTTTTCAATGCAGGAAAAACAAAGTAATAATAGAAATCACGTAAGAATACAGCTTCAGTGATTCGATTCAAAGCAAAATTTCCGACAAGAAGCCGTGTATGTCTGCAGCACTGTTTCAAAATAACATGGTTTTTTTTAATGCGATAAAGAGCAAATTTAGTGAAATTGTTACAGAACCAGGGGGAAATAATCAACAAAAATATTATTGTAACTTATCTCAATATATATAAAGGAGAAGAGAGAGAGAGAGACTCAAATACACACACTCGCTCACGGTCTCACTCCTCACGATAGATATCTCAACAACTATTAAACCTACAGACTTGAAATTTGGTAGCAAGTTCCCTTCGTGAGGTAGAGATACGCTAAGAACGGATTTTGAGAAAATTGAATCTGAAGAGGCCTTAAGGGGCGTTACAGATAATTATTTCCATTTTTAAACTATTAGGCTTAAGAATGTGAAATTTTCCAAGTGTGCTCATTTCATAGAGCAGGATTTCGCTACAAAAGAGTTTTTGTGAAAATTGACCACCAAGAGGTGTTGCTAGGGCTTATAAGACGCATTATACATAATTATTTTCGTTTTAAAATATTAGTCTTACAGAATTGAAATCTGGCGAGTGTGCTCTTTTCATGAAGTAGAATTTTGTTACAAAAGAGATTTTACGAAATTTGACCCCCAAAAGGCATTGCGGGGTCGGGCTTTATAGATAACTATTTCCGTTTCGAAACTATTAAATTTATGGACGAAATTTGGTAGGTAGATTCCTTTCATGGAATAGAGATCAGCTGCAAAATGGGTTTAGCAAAAACCTACTCACAAGGGGTGTTGTGGGGCCTTAAAGGGTGTTGTATTTGAAGCTTCCCGTTTTTGAACAATGCAGGCACGTTCTTTTAAAGGTGGTTACAAAAATGATTTTGTGAAAATCAACAGTTAAGGGGCGTTGGGGGGGGGAAGAGGGTGTTATAGATATTAATTTCCGTTCTTAAACTACACTGCTGGCCACCGTAAATGCAACACCCTAAAGGAAGCACGCAAATAACATGAAATTTACAACATGCATTAGCGGAGGTGAGATATGCAAATGATTAGAATTTCAGCGCAGACACACATCACGCATGCCTGTGGCGCCACCTCAAAGCGCTATTTAAGGCTTGGAGATTTCGACGATTTCAAGTTCGGCAATTGTGTTTTTCTTGTGGTTTTTTTCAAAAAATGATCAGTTATGTCTCGTAGAAAACAGCGATCAACTTTTGATCAAGTATCCGAGTTCGACAGAGGTTTCCCCAAAAGCCCTCGTGTAGCTGAGTAGTGGGACGTTAATATCCACTCACTCACTCGACAGAGGAAGGATATTGGCCTACCGAGATTGTGGATTATCTTTCAGGGAAATCGGTAGTTGTATTGGACGAAACCAAACAACTGTAATGTGGATATGTAACTGTTGGATGCAGGAGGGTACGACGGACCGACGTGGTCGATCGCATCCACCTCAGTGCACCACTTCACGTGAGGACAGGCAAATTGTGCGCATGGCAGTGACGGATCACTCAGTCACATCACAAACCATACCACAGCACATTGAGTCTGTAACGCATCATTCAGTGTCTGCACGTACCATTCGACGCCGTTTTCAGCAGAGTGGTCTGTCCGCAAGACGTTCATTGCTTAGTCTACCCTTGACGCAGAACCACAGACTTCTCCGCCGCCAATGGTGCGATGAAAGAAGGATGTGGGCGGCAGAATAGAATGAAGCTGTCTTTACTGACGAGTCACGCATCTGTCTACAACACCACGATGGTCGGATTCGAGTCTGGAGACACCGTGGAGAGAGGAAACTGAACAGCTGCGTTATGCATCGCCACACTGGTCCTTTACTGGGTGTTATGGTATGGGGCGGTATTGGATTTCACTCTCGCGCTCCTCTAGTACGCATTGCCGGTACTTTAAACAGCCAGCGCAACATCTCCGAGGTGTTGGAGTCAGTTGTCTTTCCTTACCTTCAGGGCTTGTCCACAGCCGTATTCAACAGGATAATGCGTGATCACATGTGGCACGCATTGTCCAAAGGTTCTTCGGCAATCACCAGATTGAATTGCTTCCCTGGCGAGCTTGCTCTCCGGATCTTTCGCCGATAGAAAACACGTGGTCCATGGTTGCTGAACGATTGACCCAGATTATACCCCCAGCTGCCACACCAGATCAACTTTGGCAACGTGTGGAAGCTGCTTGTTGTACCCCAAGAACACATCCAAAGTCTCTTTGAATCAATGCCGAGGCGTGTGGCAGCGGTGATCTCCAACAATGGTGGCTACTCTGGCTACTGATTCTGGCAGGAACCACACTTCACAGAAGTCTATAAATTTAATCATTTGATACTTGGCCAACATGTTATCTACAAAATAAATTTTGTTGTGCTATCTTTTGTCTTTCTTGGTGTTGCATTTACGGTGGCCAGCAGTGTATTTGATGTACTGTCTTGAAATTTGATAGGCATGTTCCTTTCATGGAGAAGAGATCTGCTACAAAATGGGTTTTGCAAAATCGACCCCCAACTTCCAAGGGCCGTTATAAATAAATATTTCCGTTTTTGAACTTTTTGTCCTATCGATATGAAAATTGTTAGGCATGTTCCTTTCATGAAGTTGAATTCTTCTAAGAAGAATTTTGCAACAATCATTCTCCAAGGGAGTTGCGAGAGTTTAAGGGGAGTTATAGAAAAAAAAATCTTTTTTTTAATTGTTAGATCCACATACTTGAAATTTGTTAAGCATGTTTCTTCCTTGAATAAAGATTCACTAAGAATGGATTTTATGGAAATCGTCTCCTATGCTGGAACTAGGGATTTACTGCGGTGTATTGATAAAAAAAAAACCCGTTTTCGAGCAACTAATCCTACAATCCTAAAATTGGTATGCATGTTTCTTCTTTTAAATTGAAATCCAATAAGTATGGGCCTTTTGGAAATCGACTGTAGAAGTGGGCTACGGGGTTCATTGATAAAAAAAATTTCCACTTTTGAACAATTAGATTTAGGCTTTAAATTTGGCAATCCTGTTTATTTTGTTAAGTAGAGATCTACTAAAAATAGGTTTTGCGGAAATCTCTTTTTGGGGGTTCGTCTACTTGAATTTTAGAAATTATTTTTGAGGTGAAAGTTATAAGAATGTTTTCTAATATAATCGAGTACTTAATGCTAAGACTTAGATATCAATAATTTAGATAAATCTATATAAATAAATAAAAATAAAAATGAATGATTGTGTATGTCTCTTATGTCTTCCTGAACCGTTTATACGATTGCGATGAAACTTTGGGAAATGGTTGGACGCATGTCCACAAAGTTTTCTGAATTGACCCCTAAGGGCTTTTCGGGGGCTTAAGAGGTGTTATAGATAAATATTCTCATTTTTGAGCTATTAGACCTATAAACTTGAAATTTGGTGCGCATGTTCCTTTACAGGATTAGATGTTCGTTACACAAGGTTTTTTTAAATTTTTTTTTTACAAAAATTGAACTCTAAGGAGTGTCGCAAGGGCACAAGGGGCGTAATATATAAATATTCCCGTTTTTGAACTGTTAGACCTACATGCTAGAAATTTGGTAGGCTCTTTCCTTTCATGGAGTAGAGATCCGCTACAAAAAATGTTTTGAGAATCGATCCGAAAGGTCGTCGCAAGAGTTTAAGGGGCGTTACATGTCTTATCAATGTTACCGTCTTTGAACTTTTATACGTACAGACTTGAAATTTTGTTGGCATGATTTTTTTGTTGAATATAGATATGCTAAGAACAGACTTTACTAAAATTGACTCCTACTAGAAGGGGGGGGGGAGTTGCTGGGACATTTATAAAAAAAATTTCGTTATCGAACTAATACTTAATGTAATGAAATTTAGTATGCATGCTACTTTTGTTGAATGTAAATACACTAAGAAATGATTTTACGGAAATCGGCTCCTATTGGGAAGGAAATCTTTTGCAGAGTATTTATAAAAAAATACCCGTTTTTGAACTGCTAGACATACAGTAATGTAAACTGCTATGTATGTCTCTATTGTTGAATTTAACAAGTTTGTTGAACGGGTGTTGCAGAAATCGTCTCTCAAAGGTGGTTATTGGAGCTTTATGATAAAAAAATTCTGTTTTTGATCTATTTAGACTTGAAATTTGGCATGCATGTTTATTTTATTGAGTAGAGATCCACTAAAAATTGGTTTTGTGGAAATCTACTTGTGGGAGGAGTTAAAGAGGGTAAGAAAATTCTTCTTCAGTTTTAGGAATTATTAATTGGAATTTTTGTCCTTTTTAAATCAAGAATCATAAGAATATTTTTCAATACAATTGAGTTCTTAGTGCTAAGATATCGATAGTTTATATATCTATATATAAACAGTATATTCATATAACTTTATGAAATACCCATCGAAGAGGACGGGTGACGGCTAGTCTTATATAACGTTACAAAAAGGAGTAAAAATAAAGTTATTGCAAAAACCTAAAAATCAAACCTCTTAAAAATTTTTTAACTTACAAACTCCAGTTTGTGACATTTCAAGTCACTTATGAGTTTAATTAATTTACGCAAGCGTGCTAGATTTGGCACGAGCTACAGTGGGCCAAATTCGGTCACATGATGGACGTGGTAGCCTAGTGGTCAAGGTCATGGTCTCGTGGCTATTGTGTCATGAAATCGAGCCTAGTGCCGTTGAAGTTTAAAAGCCACATGACATCCAACAACTGTAGGCACTGATCATTTCCCTCTCATTTTGCAGAAATAGTCTGATTTCTTCCAAGTAGTTAACAAATCTTTGAAGTACGTTCCCGTGGCTCAACCAGCGAAAATTATAATACAGTAATAAGCTATTATACACCGAGTTGACTTCATCCAACAAAGCATCAAACTTTTGCTTATTTAAAAAAGTGCGACGATGTGTAGTTGACAATATTTGTGGCTAAAGCCACATTAAGTTATCAAGAGATGTTAAACCACTCTTAACACACGATTGTTTGTGAATAATACAGTGGCATTTAAGAATCAAATGTTCTACGTCTGCTTGAAATAAACTAATGAAACAATTTTTTTCGCACATCATATTTGGAGCACCATCAAGTCAGTTGTAGCAAGAACAATTTTTTTTCAAATCAATTTCTTTCTCGGCACACACAAGCGAATTTCTAACAGCCGTACAAGATCTGTGCATTTTGTAACTGTTAGCAAAAAAAGTTATCGCAATTAATTCTTCTTTAATGATATTTCCTACAAAATATCGAGCAAAAACAGCTAAACGAGAAAATTTAGTGACATCAGTACTTTCGTCAAGACATGGCGATAAAAAAGAAGCGGAGTTAATATCATGTTTTCGTTGATCTCTGTTACGTTTCCGGCTAGTTTTAAGGTCCTCCCTTTCATTGTGTTTCTAAATAGAGGAATATCTTTGATGTGCTGAATTATCTTATATTATTACCAAAATCATCAAAAAGTGAGGACGCGCATACTAACTAGGCTTCCTTCAAAAACTCTTCTTCTTGAAAAGGTTTATTACGCCGAGCAAAATGACATTTTCAGCCGAGTAACTAGCGGTGCTCGTATGACAATTTTTGCTATTCTATTTAATCATGAACGTTGACTTTATTTATGTCTTTTATTGCACTTACAATTAATTCTTTTTGCTCTGGTTTGCTTTTTTGACAAAATGATTGTGATTTGTTTTGCGACTGCAGGAACCGAAGAGTTAACTGTAAATTTCTTTGTTGTCATTTGGCAACACTAATTATTCCATATTGTTTACCTTTTCTGTAGAACATCGTGTTACAATGTATCTCGTATGTCTTATCTAGTAACAAACAACATTAAAATCCATTTACTCTTTTATGATTTGTGGAACATCGTTTTAACCAAAACAATATTCTGAACACGCATTTCGGAAATTTAATGTCTTTCTCCAACCCATCATCCTCCATCATTCAAGTTTCAAAATGTAGTTTTAAAGACGATGTTCTACAAACCACTATTCAAGAACATAAAACACACACCGCTTTGTCATATTTACTAATCATGCCATATTTTTCGGTCCACCAAGTTTGAAATTCTCTGTTACACTTACTCTCTTGCATTTTTTTTGTTGCTAAACTAACCATGTTAAATAACTGTTAAAAATTTTAAATATAACACAAATGAACTTTAAAATACAGCTGTGTCAACGAAATTGACTATGTGCTATGTGTAGGCAAACTTTGCATCATCAGAAATTGTAGTCCACGACCCAACTAAGGCAAGATAATAACAAAAGAGTGTGCACCCGCCGCCTCGAGACCGATCACTCATCCTTGCTCGTAAAACTTCATTGTGGACTTTGTAATTTTGATCAAAAATGCAAACCGTTTTTTATCGGTGGCGCACTTAAAATATCGTGTTGCGTGCCATTGGTTCACCATCCCTTGATTAGTACAACAAAAAGGTCGTCCTGTATGTGTGGTATGTCTCAAATGCGACGTATGTCTCACGTCAGAGAGAGGAGTGCACAAAGACATTTTCAAACTAAACATCAGTTCACATTTAAGAATACCGATAAGAAATATGATTATAAAAAGAGCAGCAACTGCATATAAGAGACAAGTTACACTTTTTTTTCCAATTACACCTGAAGCGAACAATTGAATGTAGTTTCTTGATTGCTCAATGTGTAGCTGTCAAAGATAAATCTTTCATAGAAGGTTAATATTTAAATGACACTTTAAAAAGTGTAGATTTATTGCTAACGATTTGCCAAATCATAAGACAATATTTTCCCGATTTTTAGAAATATCTGCTGCTGCGTGCTCTATTGAATGATAAATAACTCAAATGACAGAAAAGTAACAGCATTTCTGGTTTACAAGGAATTTGTATTTGATGAAAGTACCGAAGTGAATGATGTTATGTCAGTGCTTTTCAAACTTCCAATATTTGCTACCCAATATTCAATCATAATTTTCATCGCCCCCTCAATAACAATGTATTGAATTCAATAATACTATACTTTGTCACAAAGGCTACAATACGACTTTAACTTCTTAAGTGACACCAGTGAAAATAAACGTCTTGTTTAGCAAAGCGTTAATTGCTCTGGACGTATATATACGTCTTTTCGAAGTACGATCTTTTCTAATCTTCGGTATAATTCATAAAATTATTCCAAAGGTTTTGGAATGCAATAAAAAGAGACAACACACAGACTCCCACGCCAAACAACAAACCTGCTAAACCGTTTCCATTGATAACGAAACTAGCTGCCAGTCATGAAGGAGCAGCCACTCCTGCCCTGCTGCACTCCTTTCTACCTCCGAGCGCCCCCCCCCCCTTGTGGGGAGGCGGTGACGGACGAACTGCTTTTCCTTCTGCATTTTTGAGGCGACCTCCCTCTGCGATCTGTACATCAGATCGCCCCTGTTTGTTTTCTCTTTTCAGGTTCACACACACGGAGAAGAAGGGTCTGACCGACGCTGAATCTCCAAGCAAAGAGTCACCCTCGACTTATTTCAAAGGATTTGCTTATTTGTTCCTTTTCTCCCCCCCCCCCCAATGCATCACATACGCGTGCCTACGTGGAAAACGGTGGTATTGAGGAGCGAATCGCGTATCTCTTAATCTGCAGAAAATGGATTAATAAAAATCACACAAATGATCAAGATAAGTGTTCATTTTTGCATATAATTTTTAGATGACAAGCCCATGGGATCTTGTTAACTATTAAACTTGTTCTTAACTTAGTATTGCTAAATTAATTATAAAATACATTGCGCAGTACTGATACATTTATAAATGGATTTATTTCTTATTATGTCAGAATGTATTTTGTTTGTTTACTTTCGAAAATTAATACATTTTTTAAATAATCTTTTGTTTTCGGCCTTTCAACATGCTCGCGTCCCCCCCCCCCCGTAGAGTTATCACGCCCCCTAGGGGGCCCACCCCACTGTTTGAGTAATGCTGTGTTACGTGCCTTGTATTAAGTAAAAGATATTGTGATAAAGATCTAGTTCATATGAAAAATTATGTAGCTTGACTCTTCTGTCTGGGACAACTAACGAACAGGATATTCTTTCTTCATTTATAAATGTTTTTGGAAAACAAAAACATTTATAAATGACAAAAACGCTTGCAAATATATTGATCATAGACAAAGATGAACTTCAAACCTACGTTGAATTTTCCAAAAGATGCCAAGATTTTGAAACTTATATGCTTACATTTTCCTTCCTAATCAAACTAGATTTAATAGACCCATTAATGATCTTTTCTGATTTACCAATTTTTGAATAGGTGACAGTTGAAAAGTTTGAAATGGAGCTTATTGAACTAACATCTTCAGAATTATGGAAAGCAAAATCAACGGAATTAAGAAGTCTGGAACATAACTCAAAAGATAGCTTTTTCAAATTGCTGGATATCATCGTGGGTGAGATTTTATTGGTTAAAGAAAGTCGCATGTGTGCTTTACTTTCCGTTTTAGATTCCACATATCTATGTAATAAAATCTTTTCTAACATGAAAAATATTTTGAGTCAACAAATAAGTTTAACAACTGAACATTCAGAATCATGCGTAAAATTTAAAAACATAAATTTACCCTAGATATTACTCTATTAAGTAGAGTGGTGCAAGGAGAAGGTTCGCATTAAAATTTAATTTTTTATTTAGCTGAAGAAATTTTTAAATTCATTGCAGTTCATTTCTTACTTTAATAAATATGCTTAAAAGATTCATAATATATTATTTATGAATAATTTTAATTTTGCATTTATATTGAAGGAATTGTCATATTTTATGTTAATAAATATCTTTAAACAGTGCATAATTAATACATAACAAAACTTTGCATTCTTGATCTCTATTTCTTAACTCTATTTGCATTATTTTCTGGAATTTAAATATTTCTTATATTTCTTACTGTACGGCATATTTAATCATATTGATATATAGATTTGGTAACCATACCTATACAAGGTTGCCAATCCCTACTAAAAATTAATTAAAAGTACAGTGAGTGTATATTAACGTCGCAGTATAAAACAACGCGAGGGCTATTGGCGATGGACTTCTTAACTTTGAACCGTGGATAAGGAACGAGGACGACACTTGAGTTGGCACCCCTTCTCCAAGTTTCCACGCCACCGAAAGGACTTTGAGCCATGACAGATAACGTGCATCCGCCCCTCTTCACGGTGGGTCTTCAGTGGCACAAGGGCTCGAACTCATGACATACCGGTTACGATTCCATGCGACTATGGTCATTATAACTATATTACATTGAAATGAGCTTACGATATTTCTTTGCAATTACCATTTCTTGTAATCATGTTTGCAAACGTCATTAATTTATATCGATTTTTAATACAACTGAAGGGCAATGTATACCAATAAGATCATTTTTATTTAGGTATCCGACTAATCTAAAATTGTGAATTTTGCCAAAAATTGCCAAATATTTTTTATGATTTTATTTTATGGGCCATCTTATTAGCTTTATAAAAATACCAAGTTTATCATTTTCCGTTCACTAGAACAAAAACTATAAATGGTTTAGTAAGAGAAGATGCCACTGCTTTAAACAAGATATACTTTAAAACGCGTTTTCCTCGAAATGTGATTTTCTGAAGATAATCGAACGGTCAGCGATTGCTAAAAAAGTTTTGAACAAACGAACTGTGAAATTTTTTCTGTAAGTTTTGTATAATAGTAGAATTGTTTCTACCTTCAGATTTATCAATCACTGTTTTATTACAAAATTTACAGTACCTTACGTGAATATAATCACTGTCTCTTTAAGCATTTTCATATAGTAACCGAGATAAAGTGCTCTAGTTTTTGTAAAAAAGAAAATATCTATCCTGAAGGATTTCAAAATTGAATAATATAGCAACACATTAGATTGAAAAAATTAAAATTGTTCATAACTTTGTACAGAATGACCGCGTTTTCTATTTTTGACAATTTTACTATTTTCCCATTTATAATAATAATTTATTTTTCTCTTCTTAATTTTAGCACATTTTTCTTAAAATGCATTAAACAAATCTAAAAATAACAACAACAACAAAAAATCTCCATATCTCCTTTTAAAAAAAAATTGTCGCACCAGTCGGATACCTTAACAGTTTACCTAAAAGAATTTGACTTACTGAAAGCATCATGTAATCCTGCAATCCTCTGATAATCTCGTCTTTCTCGCTCGTGTCTTCCTGCAGTTGATTCACGAGAGTGAGGTTAGTGGTATGCTTGGAGTGGATCTTTCTCATGTCTTGTCTGAAGTGGTGGTAGTCACTATCGCAAAGCATTTTTTGCCGCTCGATCAGATCCCGGAAACTTCCTTGCTGGCTCTGAAGAAAAACATTCTTGAATCAGCCTCAGTTACTTTTTATATCTCTCCCTGCGGCATATGTTAGAAATCCAATGCATTTTTTTATGACTTAAGATTTTTAATTGTTGACTCTTTGCAAAAAATCAACTTTCATTTTGAAAAAGAAAATGCCACGCATCATTTTCAATTTGAAGAATACAATAAATTTTTTTGACAAAAAATGTTCTTTGTGCTGTTTGATAAGGAGACTCGGTACTATCTGAACAATTTTTTTCTTATGTATGTATTTAAAAACTACATTTTAGCATTTCATGTAATGTTTCTATTCAAGAAAATGATACGAGAGAAATTTTAAAATCTGACTCCTTTTGTAATTATTAACTTTTTTACCTTAATTTTTCTTGCAATATTCTTAAAGATGTTCTAAGCAACTTTACGCATCAATTTTACAATAACTTAATTAATTTTGGAGGTGAAAAAATGTTTTGATATACATACTAAAATTTAACGAAAAAGCAAATTTCACCTACATTTTAGTTTTTTTTAATTAAAAAAAAGTATTCAGTTTACAGAAAAACGGATCCTTAAATTTGTTACATGTTTTATATATAACACACAGGGAATAAATGGAAGTGATTGTGTAGTAAATAATTGTGAGGAGTAGCATTTTGAATGCACTAATGTATTGTATGAATACAAACTGAGAAAAACCACAATTAAAAGTTTATAATTTTGAAAAAATAATTATAAATAAAAATAAATGATATTTCAGCCATTTTTGGTTTATCGAGTCCACTTAGGAATGATAATTTTATTCTATGAGATGATTAAATTCCACAATAGCCAAACTACTTTTTATGTAATTATTAGTATTTACGTATTATATACCATCAACTAATTCCATCAAATCAAAAATCGTCGCCAAATGCCCCGATATGCAGCCAACAGTGAAAAATTCTCCTGCACATGTTAAAACATTATAATCTTGTTCCTGTGCGCTCGAATACTATAACCATTTTTTATAGTTTGCACCATTCCTCCGCATGCTTAAACGCAATAATTCTGATTGTGTATGCTTGTAAATACAACATTGTTCATAATTTGTAATATTTCCCTTTTATTTTGTTGTGATAAATTGTTAGAATTTGGACCTAATTTCTACGGAAAGAGACACAAGAGGAGCATTTCCAAATATATGGTCCAATACGTAAGTACCTGAAAGACTATGCGTTTTTGCCAAACGGCGAAACAAGTAACCATCTCTAAGCTGCAAGATCGCATTTAGATGTGAATTTATACGGAGTTGTCTAGATCGGTGGCCACTAAACTTTAGAATATCATGGACTACTAAATGTATAATTTAATATCTAGCGGACCACTACTGTGATTAACCACTATATGGTGATCATTGATATGATTGACCATTAGTTATACTGTCATTTTTATTTTCGTCTCTAATACGTCTATATCACTTTAAAAGGAATTTCATGAAAAGCAAGAACAAATTGGCAACGCAAAGCAATATCAACAAACTGAAGTGTTATGCTGACAATTTACCCTGCTTACCAACTTTCTCTTTCGAATGGCGCTAGATACACGACAAAAGTAGCTAAACTCAGGAATTTCGCTAAAAGAAGTAACTAAAATTAAAAAAGAAAAGCGCAATCTATCTAAGCGTATTCCATAATGCGTTTCGTTACTCGTCATTTATGAGACTGAATTTTCATCAAAATATAAATAATGTCTAAATTTTTCTGCGGACAACCAAAACTTTTTCGCGGGCATTCAGTGCTCCATGGATCACTGATTGGTGACCACTGGTCTAAATGATTCAGTTGTAACGATTTTAAATGCAGCTACGATGTTTTGGTTACCTGAATAATGTAGTTATTAGGTGTTTCGTTTATTTCAAGTGTATGTGTTTTATTCAAGTACAGTACTTAATTCTTCTAAACCTTCACCAAAGTGTTTTTTGGCGGACTAATATAGAATGGAAGCCCAGTGGCTGAGTGGTTAGTGCATCGCGCTTCCACATCACAAGTCCGAGGTTTAAACCCCAGGCTGGGCAAGGTTGACTCAGCCTTTCATCCCTTCAGTGGGTCAATAAATGAGTACCAAGCTTGCTTGGGAACTTAACACTGGGGTTTTTTGCGTCAGACTGATCACCAGAGCGGAACATCTGCTCATGTTCTTCAGGGCTCAAGGTCACGTATACTGAGTCGAGCACAGTAGGTTATGGCCCTCATGGATTGTTGGGCCACTGAGTTAAGTTAAATTATTTTAATAGAGCTTGAGCGGGGAATTTATTTTCCCGTATGTGAGGAAGTGATGATTTTTAATTTTGTGAAATTGCTTGATTGTATAATACGTAAATACTTATAAATGTAACTGTCTAGAAAACTAATATGGCTTTAATAAAGGAATTATTTTGTACTTTTAACCGCAATATAAACATAGTTAGAACTTTGAAAGACAAAATAAACAAAACAAAAAAATAGATTAACTCTATCCATATACTTTTATGAAAAATTAATAAACTACATTCTTTCTTCTTTTGTGTGAGACCTATCTACAAGTAAATCTTCTTTTACACTTTAATTGCCAATTATGTATACTGAAGAGAGTTTGTAAATATACTATAAAAGTTTTATCATCTATATGAAGCTTTGTTATTCAAATTACTAAAATGAGAGAATCATTCGAAATTAATAAGAACAATTTCTTTTTTTTTTTGAAGAAATTTCTCTCTATATGCAATACAATTCATGTGGATAGTTGAAATACAAACAATTACCTTTTTATTTTTACTATACAGCTCACAATTTTAAAAAATTGTGTTTGAAAAACGTACATCGATAAACTTCTTTTCCCACACATTCTCATAATTAACTTACTTTCACTTGTTAAGTTATAAAGCAATTTTAGAGAAAAATTGCACTTATATCATCAGTACTGTTCACCATTTCTTCGTACACCTGATATTTCTTGTGTTTATCTAACTTTAAGAGTGGAAGATATTTTTTACCGTGAGGGCTTCAAGTAACATATTGTCGTCGCCGGTTTTGTTGGCCATCTTATGCGTATCTTCCTTCAGCATGGTCAATTCTTCCTCGAGCTGCTCGTTTCGATTCTTGAGGATATCTAGTTTTCTTCGCATTTCCAGTTTCTCGACTTGCCTTGTTCTCAACTCTCTCTCCGTCACCTGAGCAGCATAAAGGTGGTTCAAGAGTTCATAAAAAAGAAAGGATAAAAAAAAATTTTTTTTAACAATCCAATGGAATTAAACTTCAAACGAAGTGAAATTATGTATTTTTCTTTCTAATCTCTTCCTTCCTTTTCATATTGTGCATGTTCTTTTGACATACTATTGAAATAGAGTTCAAACAAAAAAATTTACTATGTATGTTGGTAATACGTGATAGATTTTATTACATATTGCCAATAAAGAAGTTTGACGGAGCAGTGTTTTTACCAGAGAAAATGCCTGATTAGATTCCTAATACGTACAGACATTTCACTCAGAAAACTCTTGTGGCTACAGCACCGAGTTCACCCGTATCTTAGATAAAGCTCAATGCTAACTAAACGATGTCAAGGCATATGCTGGGGTCAACTAATTTGAGCTCTTGTCCTTCAACGAGAATGTCTAAGCCACTCGATAGATATATTGCTGAAGAATAGTTTAATTGCATTACAAAAATTAAGCTGAAAGTGTATTGCGGTACCTCCTTCTCATATTGTTTGAGGTGGAGATCTCGCTGATTTTGGGGGTTCTTGGGGGAATTCGAAAGCAGCATGGAAGGAAAAGCCATGTGCGATGTTGTAAGGTTAACACATGAGACACTATGCATTTCGATTACTCACGTTTATTTTCTTAATCTGGTTCCTGCTCTTCGAAGACGACGCGTGCGCTTGAAGGGAGAGTGCGAAGATGGAATGAATCAATGGTCACTATTGCTAGTGAGCTAACGCATGCTCAGATTACATTTGTAGTGCCTGCGCGAGTAACTACTACTCCTAGCTGCCGGAGGGCTCGCGCATATCACAATGAGAGTGCTCGCGAGAGTGAGGAGCTGCGAATCTAACACGAAGTAATTACATACATGAATTCACAATAATTTACTTTTATTAATTTAAGCGTTAGAACTGATTACGTGGTATGCAGACAAGACAAACTGAATGATAAAAATAATGGATACTTATCCTAAATGAGAAGCTACTTCTGAAACTTGCCAAAGAGAAATCTTTCGATATTTCTAACTCTCAAATAGAGATGCTCTCTCTCTCTATATATATAATTCAGGAACTGGTTAGCGTTCAAAATTGTCCATCTCCTATTCTCTATCTCACTGACTATTTATATGCTATTTAGTGGTGACGTTCATTTTCTGAATGGAGTTGTCTTAAATCAAAGTGCTAATTTGACCGGATGGAAAAAAAACGAGTTAGAGAGAACAGATCTCATATATAGCCCATTTTTGCAGATATTATACATCGATATACGTGAATTATATATAATCTCTATCAAATTTTGTATTGATCACATGCACACAACTGATATCTTTTGCTTTTGCCCTTGAGATTGCAGAAATTGGTGATTCTATTTTCGTCAGAGTCTCTGTATCTATTTTTCTTATCTCTTTTCGTGTTTTGTGCTTACATGTAGTTTAATTTAATGTTAGTTATAAATGCTTTTCTAGTTCTAAAATCGTTTCTATTGTCCTTGTGAGAATACCCTCAACGCGACACTTGTATAGAAAATAATTCTTCAGTATTATCGGAATGATGCCAGGAGAAGTTAACTAAAACTTTTAAGTTTATACCATTACAAAATGCATGTCGTGAAGCAATTAAAATAGCAAGATCATTTCACACTTCTTGATTTTGCGTTGTGTTTTCTGGCGATGATGCAAGTTGCGGAGTTTTGACCATCACTATCTTATGGACAGATAATGATCATCGGTGCATTAAGCACACAAAACTGCCGCATATGGGATTTCAACAATTCTCAAATCTTGCAACATCAGCCGCTACATTCCCTATACCACTGCAAGGTGTGAATTCTCGGCGAATTTCATTTTTGGTCCTTCTTTGAGGAAGTCACAATGAATGGGTCACAAGTGAACGATACAGCAAATTCTTAGAGGACTATGTTCCGGCGTAAAGGCAAAGAAGTTGTTTTGGCGATCACAGGGTTCATTCAAGAGTGAGTAACTGTTCATGGGGATATATGAATAAAGAATGAGATTCGAGCTGAATTCCCCAATGAACTTCTCATCTCTCATACTTTCCCTGCTGCCTGGCAAGCAAAGTCATCAGATTGAAATACTTGTGACTTCTGGATGTGGGGTTTTTCTCAAAGATTGCGTTTATTTAGAACATATATCTAATTAAGCTCAGTTGAAAGCACGTTTGCTATGTCTCCTTCACTCCTGCGGGAATGCTGTATCTGACCTTTGAGAATATGATAGTACTCTTTCAACATGTTGTAGACCAACCAGTTTTGTACACAGAGCCCACAGGTGTGCAAAGTAATTATATTTTCCATTACTCCTTGATTTTTGAACTATTATTTTTCTTCTAACTCCACTAACTAAACTATTTTTTCCAAAATTAACCTCAGTCACATAATTTGCATAATTTATATCTAAAATTTTATTCAGATTCATTCAGTAGAACTACCGTTCAGAGCCATATGTTTAATTTTAACCCCGTGTATAAGAGCATCTTGTTTTAAAAATACGCAAAACACTACAGCTTTATGTTCCTTATACACAAAATATAGTACATAAGTTTTCAAGTACAATGTGACTTCTGGAAAACTTAATTTTATCCCCATCTATGATCTACCCATTTTTTTTACGTTTCCTTGAAAAGACTGATAAGATGCTGTCTCTTTGGTAACGTTGAATTACATGCTCTCTCTTGGGCAGCGCTGAATAACTTGCTGTCTCCTTGGTAACGTTAAATCACATGCTGTTTCCTTGGCAACTCTGAATACCATGCTATCTGTTTTTAATGTTGAAGCAGTTTCTAATGTATCGCATAAAGAACACGTTCTGAAACATGTTCTTCATATGGCAAAATTTAAATGTTTAAAAAAGAAAATGCGGTAATTAAAACAAACCGTAAAAATGAAGAGAAGAATCTATGCTGACTGCTTGTTTGCTTATGAAAAAAATGGTTTCGAACAACCCACATATAACTCCGTAATGCCGGAAATTAGTATTGCCCCCAACCCATCAATAGAATGAGGTAATCATAAAAATGAAGTATTAAAATGCACGGTAGAATATTCTGATTCCATCTTGGATCATATGTATTAGAACATATAGACCACCTAGTCGAAAAAGCCTAACGGAATAGTTGCTTTATATCTATTCTTAAATGTATTGCGATGGGTTTTATATCAAAACAAGAAATCCAGGTTAAGAGCTTTTTTATTAAAAACAAAACAAAACAAAACAAGAAGTTGAACCTAAGCTAAGCTATGGCTAAGGAAACAGCATGTTTATAATAAATAACTTCTTGCTTCGTAAAGAGTATTCTAAAATTAATTCAAGATTTGAATTTTCCACCATTTATGCAGTTAAGTGCTGGAAATCCTATTAAAAAACCATTTGACATCTGACAGCTTTGAGTTAGTGAAAGGGGTGCATTCCACGATAAACCAACGCGTTTTCATTGTTGAATAATACTACAAAAATAATGAAAGTCTGCAGGCACACAATTTGAAAATTTTGTACAAAATATAGTCGAAATAGTGATTTAATTTGACTAAATGTGAAGAGAGTAATTGAAAAATTCAGACAGACTAGATCCAATAGTGATGCTAAACACACTGGTCGTCCAAACACAAGCCGTTCAAATTTCAATATCGAAGCAGTGCGTGTGAGTGTTGGTGAAAGTTCAGGAACATCAATCCGCGGTGTCGAGGACAAGAATTGAATATTTCAAGAGGCTCCCTACAGTTCCCTCACTTAAAATCTGTGTCTCCATGCTTTCATTTAATTGACACTAAAAATGAAATCTAATGACTATGCACAGAGATAAGAAATCGTTGAATGGATGATTGAACATAAACACAAGCGTTGCCGACTTTCTAACAAAATCATTTTCAGCGATGAAGCACATTTCCACCTTGATAGCTTTGTTAGTTGTCAAATTGGCTGCATTTGGGATTCAGAGAGACCACCTGTAATTGTTTAAAAATAAATGCACATTCAACGTGTCACTGTTAGGTGCGGAGTTTGGGCTGGAGACATAATTGGACAACACTTTTTCGAAAATGAACTGGTCAAACAGTGAATGTTATTGGTGCTAGATATTGGGGCATGATAACACAGTTCTTTCTGTCTAAATTGGATAATAATGATGTTTACGACGTGTGGTTTCAACAAGACGGTGCCACATGCCATACAGTCAGTGAAACAATTCAATTACTTAATGAGACTTTTCCTGGTCGTGTACTCTCTCGTTTCGCTAATAAGAATTCCCCCCCTAGATCGTGTGATTTAACATCAATGAATTTCTTTTTATATTATTTTTTGAAGTCAAATAACTATGCAACCCGCCCATAAACACGAGTGGATTGGAGCAGGAAATCCAACGCTTCGTCATCGAAATTCATCCACATTTACGCAAAATGGTCTTGGAAAATTACGACAAAAGAGTGCGTATGTACCAGCAAAGTTATAGAAGCCATTATCCAATACATCCTATTCTGTGTACTTAACGATTAAATAAAAAAAAATAACAATTTAAAGAAAAATATGTTTTTTGTAATTCAAATCTTTCGTCACTTTTGGGATACCTTTTGTATTATTTTTACTACATGTAAAAAAGTCGCTTATATAAATACTAGAAAAACTAAATTGGTGTTACCGGGAATTCTTTCCGGATCTCTTGATTTTCATTGCTTTTTTCTACGAGTCTATCGAGCTCCAAACGCAACACACTGGTCATTTCCTCCAGTTCTTTGTTACGATTCATCCAGTACTCTATTTTTGCTTTCACTCCGACACAGCCAGCGATCAGTTTGTCTAATGAAGCCTAGTGTAAAGTGTTTTTCAACATTTCATAACAACATTGAAAAAAGAAACTTGATCTATTAATAAAAATCTTTAATATTCTAGAACTAAAAGAAAGTAGTAAAATCAATGTATAGTTAAAAATAGTGTTATTTTATTATTATGTCATAATGAATAAGAGTGAGTTAGGATTCACACACACGCACAAGATTGTACTAATATAGTTTAATATGTTGTGATTATACGAATCCAAGCACTCAAAGATTCATACTTTGACATCAAACCATGATTTATTTGACATTTGTTTCGATGTTTTTTGGCAATTTTTGAATATTTCTTATCTTTTGGAATATAAATTGAAAATATCATAATGAGTAAGTTTTCAAATACTTAATGTAAAAGATCACATATCATCTTGAAATATGTTACTTTGAAATCAAAGAATCAGACTAACACAACATACGAAATAATATTTTCTTTCAATCAATCCTTTCATATATACTTGCTAGAAAAAAGTCTACTTTCACCCATAACAAATCATACAGGAAAAAGGTAAAATTTAACAGAAATATAATATTTTTTCTCTCAAAATTTCATGAGTTTAACTATTATTTTCATTTCTAGCATGCAAGAATTCGTTGATTTTTAACTAAAACTATGTAAGATAGCAGGAGTTTTGTAGTAAAGCACACATAGTAGGCAGAAAAAGTGTGCGTTCCCACTATTTGAATGTTCTTGATTCCTGGAATTTTTATCAACAGGCGCTATAGGTTAACAGAGTTTTGTGTGTGTATTCAGTTATCAAGTAAAATAGCCAAAGAAAGTTGTAATGCAATAACTTTTACATTTTTGTGAGATACGAAGCAATTCAAGGACACTGAAAATAAAAAGAAGGAAGTTAGTATCAGTGAGTGTAAAATCATTGTGAAAATGTGGAAAGACAGAAAAAGTCATCGGGATATAGCCAGATCCGTTGAACTGCAGTATTCCTCTATCCAATGTGTAATTAACAACTTTAAATCTACAGGAGTTTACACATCCATTTCGTTCAGGTCGTCTATATGAATACACAATAATAATAATAATAAAACGTGAGATATCCTTGGTGAAAAAAATACGCGTTTGACTGCAACTCAAATAGCAACAGACATTAACTAGAAGTTTAATAAAAACATTTTTGCGGATACTTCAAGCAAAATCTTGAAAAAAGCCTTATACTGTAGTCGAGTGACTGGCAGAAAACCTTATGACCAACCGGCTTAAATGGATAGCTTTTGCAAAAGAGCATAAGCACTCGGAGTTCTGGAGGACTGTGATATTTTCCGATGAGAGCAAATTTTGCATCTTCTGCATAAAAAGGCGTAAATTGGTACGGAAAAAACTTTGTACAGCGCTTCAAAAAGAGCATTTAGTACCAACGGTAAAGTACGGGGGTGATGGAGTTATAGTGTGATAATGGATGACGAGCAATGGTGTTGGCAAGTTGGAGTATATTGAATGAATTATGAGCAAATATGATTATCTTGATGTCCTAAAAACAAGTTAAAGGAATGGGCCACCAAACTCGGCATAAGACCGTCGTTTCGTTTCCAACACAACAACGATCCTAAGCATATCGCTGAGATTGTGAAGCTTTGGCTCTTGTACATTGCCCCAAATCAACTGCACACACCACGGTAGCTACCTGATCTGAATCCTATAGAACACCTATGAGATTTACTGTAGCGTAGGATTTGTCAACACAAATTTTCTAGCAAGGATATGCTGAAGAGTGTTCTTAGGGATGAATGGGAGACGATAAGCACTGAAGAAACCACTAGACTTGTTAATTGAATACCGAAACGACTTCGGGAGGTTCTGAAAAGACCGGTTTACCCAACCAACTATTAAATAGCTCACATTATCCTTTTTAAATAGTTTTTATAGTTACTACTCAGACAATGAATGCTGACTTTTTGTTCTTGATTTTTGTTAGTATCGCTACAAACCTGTCTTAACCTTTAAAAGCTATGTAGGAAAACAGAATTTACTTTTGTTATTATCAATACTTCAAATAAACTAAATAAAATATAATTTATAATTTTAATTTTTTTTTTTAAATTCCAGTCTAAATTTTTTTTCGTTATGTATGCAATAGTATGTGAACGCAGACTTTTTTAGCAAGTATACTTGTCAACATCTTTTTTTTTATTATTCCTTCAATCTTATGAAGTTTTCAAGTTTTTCAATCTTACTCGTATACAGAAAACAAGCTCTCTAAAAACCAACGATGAATAAGTTAACTTAATTGACAGAGCTACACTGAGAACTGGAAATTCAAGATTCTTAGAACGATAGATTATCAAGTAAAATATGGATACTGAGGCATGCATAAAATAGGGCTCTAAAATATGCCTTATTATACAGCACAAAAATGATTGTCGAGAAGGTAGTTCAGATATCATCAATGTGAACAGACCTATCTCAAGATAAAAAGCCTTTAGTATAGCTCATGATCCACAGCCCTTAACACAGACTCATTTAATACTTTAATTCAAACAAATTCAACGTGTTTTAACATTAACGTACTTTAGTAGTTATTGAAGTTTTATATTTATTAAAGCAAACTGTAATTTGCGACATTTCTACGGAACAGTAATTAAAATTGCGTAGTATACTTGGCGTACGCTTATAATATTGGGAACATTGTTTCTCTGAAAAGATTTAAAAAATAGACTTCGTTCAATAAAATGTTTGCAATTTGCAAACTGAAGTTTTTCAATCTCTAAGAAGAGTTGTTACTTAAAAAAAGTTATTTATATTACTAAGATTGAGAGTTTTAGCTTTCAAAGTCATTCTATGAAACGAAAGAAGCCAGTACCTGTCAAAGCAAATAGTGGAAGAGCTATGTATCGCGTTCCTCTGCATCTAATATTTTTTCAAAATTACGAGATTTGTCCTCAATCGTTTGTTAGGTAATAGACAGCGACCATAATACGAGTTCCTTCAATTAATTTAGAAAACGTTTTTCTCTCATCAAAATTAAGGAATCGAAATTTATAAGATTATAAAACAAAAAAATTTCCGCAATCAAGCTTAAATAATTTTCAGAACGGCAAACCCTTGGGGAAAGCCACTGAACCTAAAGATTCTTTGGTGAATAATTAGGAAAAAATCCCGACAAATTTTTTATTTGATTGCATAAAGCAGTCAGAGAAGTAATTGAAGGTAGTATTATTGCGAGAGCTTTAGCAATAATAGAAAATGTATTTCCTTCCTTCTTGTTAAGAATCCCCTAACGAATTCTCTTTGTAACCGCCAGAGGGCGTCTGAACGCTTATGTAAGTAGATACTTTTGTTTTCGTTTACAATCTCTGTACTTCGAATGTAGCTCTCCCAGCTTGAAGGTGCCTAAGTAAAGTAAAGGCCAGTGGCGTAACGTACACCCCCGCAACCCACGCATTGAGGGGGGAGGGCAGGGTTCTAGGAAGCCCAAAGCCGGTCTGCCGCCAAGTACCTACCCTTTGTAGAATCCAACTTGGGGGCCCAAAACCTGACTTTGCAGGGGGCCTAAATGTCTTCCGTTACGCCACTGTGACAGGCCTAATAACACTGGATAAATAAATTGTTAAGTTTTTTGTTAAGAAAGGCTCTCCTTTATTGATGATTGAACTTTAATGTTTGACTACATATATATAGATAACATCTCTGTGTGACGTAAATTATACGGATAGAAGAGATGTAGAATTTTTGTAAAAGCTTAAATTTGAACATCAAATGAAGTGTCACGTAATGTTTTTGTGAAGGAGATTTAGTAATAAATAGATGAATTTGTGAGGGTGTTAAAGCGATCAGAAAAAAAAAAGATGAAATTTAAGACGTTATCTTGAGATAATAATGTCTGTACAGCATAGAAAAACTGAATTAAATTCAATATCACCCGATTTTTTGTTTCTTATACAATCACCTCTAAGATTTTACAAAATTCATATTCAAAAGAATAATCGTTTTGAGATAGGTTCTTAATCAGCTTTGTGTGTATTTGAAAAACGTATACCCAACTATAATTGCGAAATCAATTATTCCACTCTCTCTTTTTAAATTTGTTATCACATTTACCCACATATATCTAAAGAGCCACTCCACTTCCGTCAATGACGAATGTATCCTCACCCTTCCTTCTCCTCGAACTACAGATGCTTCTAAAACACTAAAAGAGTTTTTAAAAAATAGATTTTTCTATTTTCAAAGTACTTATTTGGAAAAGAACAACATAATTCGTTTTACCGAAACTTTTTTCTTTTCAATCTGTTTACTGTCACCGTGTAAAACCCCTTTTTCCTTATTCAGTTCCTCTGTAGACGAGGTAGCCTTCTCTCCTTCCAGTTCTTCTATTCTTTTTTTTAATTCAGTCATTCTGTTTCTGAGTAAAGCGGCCTCGTCTTCGTTACCTTTGAATACTCCATCACTTGGTAATTCATTACCCATCACCTGTAAAGGAGATTCTCTTAGAGCTGAATGCCAAAAACGAGAACTTTGGCAAGGTACCAAGAACCAAACACAATCCAGCAATGAACTTGTAATTAATAAAAAAGAAATTTAACGATTCTGTCATAATTATTTTCGCTAATTTCGCATAGATCTGTATTAAGTACACGTAAAAAAAACTATTTACCTATACTCTGATCCTCAAACCAGTTCTGACCTACCCCTCCCCTATTTGAGAACACGTAACAAAAGCGCACATAAACTGCATTGCAAACACGCAAAATCTAGTGTTAAGATATATACTCAACACTCATTGGTTTAAGAGTAATTACGTCCTTAGAACAATGAGAAAAGTAAAAACCTTATGAATAATCCCCAAGAAATAATCAATTAAATTTTTTGAACAAATGGACTTTTCGACAAATTTTTCTATCACTAAAATTGACAAATATAGTCCTGCCAACTGACCAAGACAAATTTTAATGTATTCGTATTCTGAGTTTTTATAAACTACCACGATTTGAGCTTTTTGCTTTTGAGTTACTATAAAAATTACTCAAAAAATTTTTCCACTTGCAACTTTTATCAATCTGTACTAAATATAAAAGTATTTTTCTTGTCAGTTTTTGACAATCAATCAGGATTATTTCAATCAGAATATGATCTTTTTTCCCCCGTCTTAATCTCTTTCCAAATTTAACTCTTTTGCTGCACCCGGACTGACCAAGCTGTGCCACTTCCACCGTCCCGTTCATTATCAAAAACTTTTTCTCTAGATTTTATTTAATTGAAAATGAATAATTTGTTTTAAAGTATTTAATTAATTTTTTTTAATGTAAAAATTTTAACATCCACAAGAATTTCTAAAACACTAAGTGTTTTTGAGCATGCATTTATGTCACAGGGCTAATTGCTCCAATCATATATCCTACCGATATTCGCGACAGAATATATGTTTATGTGCAGATATATATTCGGAATGAATGAGAATTTCTCTATGGAATGAGTGAGTATTAACGTCGCATTGTTCAGCTACACGAGTGCTTTTGGCGATGGACCTCGTAATTTTGAACCATGGTCAAGTGACGAGGATGACACCTCCTCTTCTTACTACGACACCGCACCAATGGAAGGACGTTAGAGCTCTCAACAGATTTAACGTGCATCGCTCCCCTACACGGCGGCTGTTCAGTGGTACAGGGCTCGAACTCATAACACGCCAACCACGAGTCCGCTACCTTGATCACTAGGCTACTGTGGATCCCTCCTTTATGGAATAAGAATATCGTTAGTTAAACGCCTTCGCCAACAGAATTAGTTGACTATTTTTAATATAAGAGAGGGAAAAAGAGAAAGAAAAACTAGTGTGCTTTAGACCACACGACTGAAGTAAAACTTCTTTAACTCCATCTATATGTATGTATATATGTTTATATATGTATAATATATACATGTATATTCATATACTATATTAGTTTTCTACACATATTCAAATTTATTATGGGTTTTCATCAATAAATTGATATTGTTGAATATATGTTTTATTTTTATTCATTATTTTCATTATCAGATACATCAGTAATTACTGTGGTTGATTGTAAGACCGAGACAATAGGTTTCTGGTATGAGAAATAAGATACATATGTTTTCGAATGAAAATTAGAAAGATATCTAGAGAAAACTGCATCGATTGTTGTTCCATGTCTTGTGGTAGGCTCATTTTGGTTATTATTCATTTTATTCATTTATAGTTCTAATTTATCTTGTAGAAAGTTTACCAAGAGTTGTCCATCTTCGGACACGAAATTAACATTGAAATCTACTGCTAAAATTAGTGGCAACGTATGATAGTTTTCTCCTAAAAACAAAGTGAGCAACACATATATCACCAATTGAAGATTGACCAATATCGATTTCACGAATATATCGTAATAAAATGTCCATGTTCGAAGTTACTATATTCGAGGCATCATTTGATTTCCGATAAACTGCCACTCCTGCTGATTGAAAATTTTTGCGCTTAAATTTAACAATACCATTAAAATTCGGATTGTCAACATTTTCATCATCATTTGACCAGGTTTCTGATAGAAAAAAATATTGCTTGAATCAATTACAGGATCGCTCAAGTCCGACACGTGTTTTCTGAGACTTTAGCAATTCAAAGTAGCCATGGATCACTTTTTGATGTGTAACATCTTTCCTCTCAACTGCTGGCGATTTGTGGGAGTGATTTCGTGAAAAGGGACGGAAATGCGTAACAGGAAGTTGAGAAAGCGCGCGCTATTCAGTGAAGTTCTGTTTTTTCTAATTCATTCGGAAGGGGCACCACCTCCATCCCCCACCCCCTGCGGTCTAGGCCGTGGGATTTTTGTTTTTGTTTTCTCACTTAAGGATCAGAGAAGAAGCTAAGTCCTTTAGGCAGAGATGTAGTTAGACAATGAGAAACGTGTTTCGATACCTGACTTCGATTGCTGCGTACAATTTAAGCGACCGTGCCACAGAGCAGCTGGTGTTGCGATCTATCGTAAACAGAACAACTCACATGTTGTGGCTCGACATATGGATATTACTCAACGTCAAACAAGTGGACTGGGTACTGTTAGTCAAGATATTGGGGACACATGTGTGGCAAAATGCTTATTTGAAAATGGACAAACAGTGATTTCGGTGGTCGTATACATTTCTCCGAAAGAAACGGTTCAAAAAATTAAAGATTTCCTGCATTTTTTTACTTTTACCATATACTGAAGGTGGTTCTGCTCTTTTTTAAAAAAAACTATCACTCGCTTCCCATGATTTTGAGTAGTGATTTTAAAGTTAACTTCAGTTTGCTAGAAGCCGAGCCACTCATAGCTTTTTTGAATGATGAACTCAAGCTCGAAATGAACACAAATCGAAACGTTTCGACAACTAAGAGTGGTACTGTTATCAACGCTATTTTTCACAACGGTTTTTAAATACTTTGAAAACACAAGTATATGTGACATATTTTAGTTATCATAAATTATCATTACCGTTCTCCCCAAATTGAACAAGAATAATTATTTTTGATAAAAAATTGCATTACTCCTTGTGTTAATTAAATAAAATTTTCATTAAAGATATAATTATTCCATAGAAAATTATTTCCAATTATACTCGATTCATTTTTTTCAGGATTTAAGTTGCTACTGCGAATTTACCACGATAACATGTCAGATGTTACACATCGTATGTGACTACTGTAAGGCTCGTTTCTTTTTCTGTCATTCATGTAGGATTTAAAGTATTAGGGAACATAAAAATATTCCGATTAGTGAGGTTACAACCTCACCAATAGATGGCGCTACCAGCAAATATATGCATCGCCCCCCCGGAATGGTGGGTTTTTGAGGCAGAAACGAGAGCGATGGGGAACGAGAGAGACGTAAGAGGGACAGACTCTGGTTTACAGGAGAGAGGTCACGTTTCGGTCAACGTGGTGGTCGATAGGCTTAGCGACAATTGAGAGTATGCTCCGTGAAATAACTCATATTGTTAATCAGTATTTAATTGGAAATAATCTAATGTTTCATTAAACAGCAATTTTATTCTAATCAGCTTGTTTCTTTGAATATCAAGATCCTGGACATAGTGACTCACCCCTAGACAACAAAAGAAAAGCCACTTGTATAAATAAAATACAACCCTACATTCATGAAATCAAGAATCGTTCTTCCTGTTGTTGACAATATGTTAAACGCGAAGATTTTCCTTTTCAAAAGACTAATACCATGATAATTACAGTAGGTGGGGAACCTTATTTATGAATAGGTTATAAAAGCCACAAGTTCAATCTGAGGAAGGAAGGTCACTCACTCACAGTGTGTGCTCTCTTTTGCCCCTTCAGTAATATACGAAACGTAACTCTCTCTCTCTTTCTATCTTCACTAATTTATATCTCCCTCTCAACTTCCGTTCTCTTCGCCCGATTACACTTTTCGTAACGCTCTCGTTACGCATTCTCCAGCTTGCTCCCCAAGTCAAGCGTGCGTAAAGAAGTTTTACTTCAAAAAAGGTGGCCGAAAAATAACCAACGATTTGAAAAATCAGTTTAAAAAAATGGAAGGTGATAGAATTGTACCGTTTGTAGCCTTCTACTTTCATTCTCCTCAAGTTTCAAAATTAGTTACAAAGTTCGTCCAAAGATAGCATTTCTGACTGGAAGAGCTATAAAAAATGTTTTATGCGTTCATTTCGTCACACACGCCAGCATTTTGGCATGTTCCACTACGAGAAAACCTTTTCGAAACATACGGCAGAATGCTGAAATGTTTAACGAAATGAACACATAAAACATTTTTATGGTTCTGCCAGTCAGAAGTGCCATCTGTAGACTAACTTTGTAACTAATTTTCGAATTTAGTAATTCGTTTTTTTTTTCTAGTGTTTTCCAGTGAGTAAACAATTTTCGAAGCTCACGAAAGAATACTGACGAGTCAAATGAAATGACCATAAAGCATTTTTTATAGTTTTCCCAATTAGAAGTGACATCTGTTGACAAATATCGTTATTAAATTCTTAACCAGTTTTGAAACTTTGTGAGCATAAATTCCCTTGTTACCAATGCAGAAGGAAGCTAATCGTACAATTCTATCGCCTTCCAGTGGCATAACGTATTCCCCTGGCCAGGATTCTGGGAGAAGTAAGCCCAAATACGTACTTACTGACGCCAAGTACGTATTCGGGCTTGGGGCTCAAAACGACTTTGCAGGAAGGGGAGGGGGGGGGGGCTAAGATTCTTCCTTCCACCACTGTCGCCATCCGTTCTCCTTTAATTGAAGTTTAAGATCTTTGGTCATTTTGGAACACCTGATAGATACATTTCTGAAATAATGAATAAAGTTTTGTTTTTCTTATTCTGAAGCCATGAGTTTGCTTTCTCAAAATAAGGTCAAAAAAGTATTAATGATAGCCCTCGGTTTGTTTCCTAGTGTGATGTTGGTAATTAATCAGAAGAAATTATTAATAATATAATGCGGAAAAATTCTTTCTTGAGAATAAATAAATAAATATTGAATTTACACTTAAAAATTATTAAAATATTTCTTTTTGAAATCCATTTACCGAGATTCTCGATAAAAACGTTTTTGTTGCTAAAAGGTATTAGCTTACTGAATTACCTCTCTCTTGCCCCTCTCCGAAAGAAAACTAATGAAAGTTTTGTACTATTATCAGGTATTACTAAAAAGTATCAGTTCATAAAGACATTTTTTGTTCAACACATTCAGAATATTTCAACTTGGTAATCTCTTAACCCTCAATTCAAAAAATCTAAAGCTGTTTGCTTACCAAACTGAGTATAGAAAATTTTTTTTATGAAGTTGAAATGCAGGTATCAAGTATATCATTCTGAATAATGATAAAACAAGGAACCTATATATGCTATCGATTAATTCGGCTTAGAATTTAAATGAAAATTCGAATAAGTTCCTTTACTACAGCTTCGTATTGTTTTGCAAGAATAATGTAAGGAAACATGATAATGTTTAATGAATGTTAAATCCTGAGTTTTTTCCCCACCTATCTAGAAACAAAGTGCGTTATGTCACAATATTTGTATTTGTATCCATTGTAAAAAGCAACTAATCAAACGTGGTAAGATTTCGTTGAGGCAAAATTCGTGCAAAGCAACACTTAAAGTTTAAGAAAATTGAAATTTTTTGTAGTCTTTTAGAGTGAAATAAAAAATTAAGAAAGAGGCTTACTTTGTTTGCCACCTTTAACTCCTTTCGGAGTAACATGTTTTGGTTCTGAAAATCCAAAAGCCTGTACTTCAGTCGAAGCATTTTTTCCCTCAGATCAGCTATAATTTTATTATTCTCGGTCTATAAAAATATACATAAGAAAATTATGCTCTAAATTGCAAGACAGCCTGAAAAACGATATGATAATGATATTCATAACATTGATTCCCTAACTGCTTGTGTAAAAAAAAACCCGTTAGCCTTTGTAAACACTGACTCTTGGAAAAACCTTATTTTGTAAATCAGTTGAACAACGTTTGCTTAATATCGAAGTAAAATCCTAACGAAAATGATCGTAGTGATAACAAGTAATATAAAAAAAAACATATTTAAAGTCAATTCCTACTTAGGTCAACAAAGAAAATTTTTATTTTAGTTACTCTTTATTAAATAATTACACTTACTAATACATATGACAGAACCACAATATTAAGTGGAAAAATAGAAAGCGATTTCCCTTTCTTATATATGGTGTTGAACTATCACTTTTGTTTGTTACTACTTATTCATTCATAAATCACAATCTCAGAAATTAGACCATCTTAGGTAGGATTCGAACACATGACCTTTGGATTAGAAGTCTAACTTGCTATCCATTGCATTACAGGGATACAACGAGCAATTTCTCTTTTCATATATGATATTTGACTATTATTTTTGTTTGTAACTATTTATTCATTAATTAAGTTTAACTAATGAATTAATATTTGAAAAAACTTCATTAATGTCAAGCATCATCCACTAAAGGTTTTAAAAAAATGTATTTGAACCTGAATTGATGAATAGAAAGTATTTTATGACGGTTGAAAATTTGAACTAGATACATGTACGAGTGCAATTCGGAAACTAACCGCCGTTTGGGCATGGCGCTGGAAGTACGGTTGGGAGTGCCCTCAACCGAATGAACGAGCAATCTCTGATTCAGTGAGCTTCCAATCGGTGAATTAGAGTATCGTAGGGTCAAGAGTTTGCTCATTATAAAGTGAAAAAATGTGTGCCACACCATAGAAAATCCCGAGAAATGTGAGAGGAGTGAAAAGGTTTTCTTGGGCCACAAGAAACTGTCAGCAGTGGATGTCCATCGTGTATTATGTGTGTCGTATACGGGCCAAACATTATGAGTGAAGGTATAGTGCATCAATGGATACGCGTTTTCAAGGACGGCTAAACAAACATACGTGAAGAATCACTGAGTGGAAGGCCGTCTATAGTAAGTGTTAAGCTCATCAAAGAAATCATTGAAAAAATTCATTTGCTCCGTAATTTCACAATCTGAAAAAGTAGCTTGGGAGACAGTATTTCACTAAAGAATGTAAAAACGCTATGGCACATTGGTTTAAATCGCTGGCGACCGCTTTTTATACAGGAGGAACTGGTAAATTGGTAATATGGTACAACAAGTGCTTGAATAATAGGGGAGACTATGTTGAAAAATAGAGGAGAGTTATACATTTGATATGTACACTCAAGAGCCAAAACATTATGACCACCTGTCAATAACGAGTTGGCCCACCTTTGGCGCGCAACACAGCTTCAACCCGCTTTGGCATGGATGCCACAAGTCCTTGGTAGATGGCCGGAGACCGATTGTACCAGATGTTTAAGCAACAGTCACGCAAATCCGAGATATTGCGAATTGGTGGTATTTGAACTCTAGCTGCCGTCCCATTACATCCCAAATGTGTTCTATTGGATTGAGATCCGGTGAGTTAGGCGGCCAGGACATTAACTGGAATTCAGCATCATGTTCCTGGAACCACTCCAAAACAATTTTAGCCTTGTGACACGGGGAATTGTCCTGTTGGAACATTCCATTTCCAGCTGGAAAAACAGAGGCCATATTAGGGTGCAACTGGTCCGCAATGATGTTCAGATACCCTATAGCATTCATGGTCTGCTCTACCACAACAACAGGTCCCAGAGACGCCCAAGAGAACGTCCCCCAAAGCATAACACCGACACCACCGGCCTGTGTATGATCTACTGTACATTGAGGGAGCAACTGTTCGTCTGGAAGATGACATATCCTGACACGGTGATCGGCGTGATATTTGACAAACCGTGATTCATCAGACCAGAAACTCTCTCCCACTGATCCATGGATCAGTCGCGATGTTTCCGGGCCAAGCACAGGCGCAGTTGGCGATGACGCTTGGTCAGCAAAGTCACACGAGTGGGACGTTTGCTGCTTAGCCCCATATCCAACAGTGTCCGCTGAACAGTGTGTTCTGATATTATTCTACTTGGCCCTGGATTGCATTGGGATGTTAGCTGAGCCACTGTCTGGCTCCGGTTTTGCTTCACCATGCCAGACAGTTTCCGACGACCTTTTTCTTTGATAGCGTGTGGACGTCCAACACCATGTCGTCTACTGCTGGTTTCACCGTCATACATCCACTTTGCATAAGTACTAACAACTGTAGATCGCGAACAACCCACGAGTCGTGCAGTTTCGGAAATACTTGTTCCGAGCTTTCGAGCCATTACAATCTGCCCTCTATCAAAGTCGCTTAGATCTGCAGCCTTCTTCATCACACACAGATGTAAGGGAAAGAATGAGAGAGATTCTTCAGACTCTCCAGCAGCAGTTAAATATCACTTCCACCTGATCACGTGCCTTCCACGTCATCCAGGCGAGTTCATTGCAAAATGTAGGGGTGGTCATAATGTTTTGGCTCTTGAGTGTAAATAAATCTTTTCCCTCTTTAACCTGGTTTGTTTTTTACAGCGATCCGGAGCTTACTTTCCGAATTGCCCTTGTATATAGGGAGAATGTGAATTAATAGTAAGAATTGAAAAAAATGGATAGGAACAATTATTATGAATCAGTATAAATATCATTCTCTTCTGTTCTGCAGTAAAAACTATTTCTTACGAAATTTTTTTGAAACGAGCTTTCTTAACTAACAGTTAAACGAGAGACGTTCCGAAACTTTCATTATTTTTTTTTACACACAGAAACTTTTTTGTCAGAAAAATAAATTGCATCATGACATCAAGAACTATACACTTTGTACTATTTTTTGACCTAGTTGCCACCGACATTGAGAGAATTGTTCAATCAGTTTGAAGAGACCACTCTAGTAAAATTTAGTATTCTACGATGCAAAGCATTGTTGCACAGCTTTCTCCATATCAGCATGGTTTTGAAAGGAATTTTTTCTTCAAGGTAACTTGAATGCTTCTCCATGTCAATGAGATGCTGCATGTCTTATACTAGAGCACCATAGTTTTCATTTGGGGATCCAGAGGAACTCCAATTTCGATATTTATCCTCCACATACATTCTACCTTCCTTCATTAATATACAACATTATTGTGCAAACGTTTGACAAGACATGACCTCTTCACTATACATGGTCTGTAGGTATTCATGGATGACGGATACACTAATTTCATGTGTCCATTCATACCGGATAATAGCGCGCACTTCCATCTACGATCACGTTGTCAGTCCACATCTCGCTAACATCGCGACCTGAACTCAAATTACCTCGAGCACGCCTTTCTGCTGCTACTCTCTCGTCTTCCGGGCTCTGCACATAATTCATTCTTCCGACGCTGATGATGTTTCTGTCGTTTAACCAGCATCGAATATAGTTTCTTTTGGTGATTGTTTGTTTCACTTAGTGTATACTTATCTTATCTTTCAAATAAAATAACGAAACTTAATTTCGGAATGTCCCTCGTATTTCAAATCATAGTTCACCTTAGTAAGTATTTAAAAAAAGTTTCAAAACACACACAACAACTATAAACATGTCTTCGAATCAGTAAATTTTTTTTCTACCATGAAAATGGAAATGCATTTGTCTGTGCAATTTTCTTTTCTCTTTTTAGAATTTTTTTTAGAATTTTTAAGGTTTTTTCTATTACTTTCTCTCAACATAAATTGTTTCATTAAGAATCAATATTTGTGTTGGTTACAAATTTCACACATAAATTTACTATCAAAGAGAAGATTCCATTATTACACTGCTGGCCATTAAAGCTGCAGCACCTAAAGGAATGATCCGACGTGCGTAAAAATCACATGAAGGGAAGAAGTATTTAGAATATGAAAATGGTCTTATTTCAGTGAATTAAAGAAAAAGATGAAAGAATCTAAAATAAAATTGTAGTGATTTCTCATTCGGAAAGCGCTTTATATATATATATATATAAGGTCGGAGTTTGCTCAGAATATTGTGTTATGCCTCGAATAAGAAGAAATGCTTACAAGCAAGAGTAGGAATTCAATAGAGGCAATATCGAGAGGGTGCATTATCGTTTCATGATATCGCCCGTCACACTGTTTGAAATCCAATCATTATCATGCTGTTGCTGAGAGTCATACCGAACGGCATGAGGTTCTCCTCGCCCTCCCAGGACTAACACCCGAGAGGACAGATATATTGTGTTGTCTACCTTGCACAATACCACATCAATGACCATTTGTCTGGAAATAGGCATGTTTACAGCACGCCCTGTACTGCTCGTACGGGGCGATGACGTTTGCAGGAGGCTTCCCTTGAGAATACAGCATATAGAAAGATGGTGACTCTGGTGCATCGAACGACAATGCGGGACACTGGAGTGGAATAATATCATCTTTTGAGATGAGTCATGGTTTTGCGTGCAATATTCTGATGATCATATTCGTGTCTGAAGGCTCCAAGGAGACTGCTCTTCACCTTCTTGCTTTGGTGTCGGCGTAGGGTCTCTGCACCCGATGTGAGGGTTTGCGCTTCAATTTGGTACACGACATACCAATCCATAGTTCGAATCAACGGTAATTTGAACACCGTTTGGTACATTTATGACATCTTACGTCCAATGGTTATGTCTTATCTTCGATACCAGTCAAAAGCCATTTTCCAACAAGATGATGCAAATCCACAAGTTATACGTTGTCGTCTGACTTTCCTCGATTTACTGTGTATCGGACTATTTCCCTAGCCTGAATTGTCCCTTCACTTGTCACCCATTGAAAACATCTGGTTAGGTGTTGCCGAAAGACTGGTCCGCCACCCCTCTCCAGCTAAAATGGTCTGCGAAGTGTGACATAGACACGAACCAGCATGGTATGACTTGTCTGTTGTTGTCCTTCAAGCCTAGTTCAACTTCATGTCAAACCGGCTAAGGGTCATTTTAGCTGTCAGGGAGGAGGACAGCTTTTTCTACTAATTTCACATTTCTGTAAGCCCCCAAAATGCTTGCAAATGTAACCATTTTGTCTTCATGCCGTACAGTTTATGCACAAAATATAAATATCTTTTTTATATCTATCTGCTTTTCTACATGGTGAGCAAATTTAATGGCCAGCAGTGTAGGAGTTGAAAATTTCTCCACTACCAAATTCTTTTTATAGCTTAAGGTTTTTCGCCAAAATGTATCATTGAGAAGAACATTTTTGTTGCAAGCAAATGCAGCGAGTGAATGAATATAAACGTCGCACTTTTCAGCTACACGAGGGCTTTTGGTGACGGGTCTCGTAATTTTGAATCATGGTCAAGTGACGAGGATGACACCTGAGCTGGCACCTCTCTTTTCTAACTACCACACTACACCAACAGGAGGACGTTTGAGCTTTCGACAGATTTAACGTGCATCACTCCCCTATACGGCTGGTCTTTAGTGGTGGTTGGCTCGAGCTCATGACACGCCAGCCACGATCCGATAACTTGACCACTAGGCTACCACGGCCCCACAAGAAAATGCAAGATGATCTGTTCAAGAAACTCTCCGCATAGCAATTTATTGCTTTCTTTTTTTTCAATGGTGTTTTATGAACGGTGATGTTTTCTGTAAATTGCGCTACAGATGTATTAAATGATTTCACTATTTTTTTAAAAATTAATTTTTAGACGAGGTAAAAATAATTTTTCGAGTCAAATTAAATTCCATTAAATCTTTTTCACAAGACATCATTTTTGCAACTCCAAGTCACGATGGAGAGAGTAATCTTAGAAACAGTCTCTCTTTTGAGCAAATACTCATATAACCTCACTTGGGCCTTCAAATTTCAAAATTCAATTAAACTTTCTACTATCCTAAACACACGTTACCTATACACATAACACTCCACATTAATTTTCACGACACCTTTACCTATATTTACTCTGAACTTTTGAACTTTTCTAAGCCTTGTTTTATTCGCTACCTACATAGTGTTTTACTTTTAAGTATCTGAATTTATGAGCTTTCTATTCCCTGATGAATTCTGGAGTTCAATTCTGCCATTTAAAATCAATTAACCAACTTCAAAGAAATTAGTCCTAATAAAATATTAGCTTGATAAATTTTAACACTATACCTCAATTTTATGGCACTATTGATAAAAAAAAAAGTTGAAATTCCTCTGTCGTCCCTTAAAGAAGTAAAACACAAGAAAAGAGTATTTCTGAAAAAACGTATTTCCTTTTCTAAAACAAGAAAGATACCTATTACTGTTTCCTTTTTTTTGTGAGAGTATATTGCTTTCCTGTACTTACGTATTATACCACGACCAATTTCGCCAAACCAAAAGACGTCCCAAAATGCTATAATTATTAATAAAAAATTAAAAATAATTGTTGTAAAATTAAATAAAAAATTACTGTATATGTCTGTCTATGTGTGAGTACTGTTTTCCATTATTGGCAACGTTTCGCAGCATTTGGCGACATCCCATGACTCGACGAAATTGATTGAAGTTAGTTTTAATAATTCGAAGCTACTTTTCTCTTTCAAACGTTTATTCAGCACTTTAAAAAGAATTTGTTTCTACATTATATTGAGGAATTTTTTTTTCAATGGGGCTGTGCATTGGTATTTTTAAACTTTTGCAGACCTAGTACATTACCCAGGAGCTGGTATTTATTTTTAGTGCTGCATCATATAGGCGATTACAGCAAGCAATTTTGACGCCCAGTTTTCTCCACAGGGGAAGGCACCTGAGCTCTTGAGCAATATTGTACTAGATCAGAGATAGTTAACCTTTTCTGGTCTGCCGCCCACTTTTGGCAATTTTACCAGGCAAAATTTCATTTTTGCCCAGCAATAATATATTTATTTATTTAAAGAAAATAAAGATTTTAAGAAATGTTATTTTTCACAAAATTCATATTTTATTTTGAAGTGAACAAAAAACAATAAAGAAAATTCATAAAAACAAAATTAAAAAAGTTATGCAATCAATGAGAACCTTGAGCTTGATGCTTCGAAATTATTTCATTGATATCTGGTTCAATTTTTGTTAAAAATAACCTAAGATCTCCCCGTTCTGTAATTTTCAGTCTATTTCTTTGTTTACTCATAATATTATTAACGGCACTAAAACCGGATTCTACCAAATATGATGTTGGAAATGGAATTAATATATTTTTCATGTTTTCCCACATTTTGGGTATAACTTGGGCATTTTTTTATTTTGCCAAAGTTTAGCAATTCCATGCTTATTGAACGAATTTTTGCTTTCTTCGTCGTATTTTAGTTCTAAAATTTCCTCTTGGAAAACAATATCAACCTCATTTACATCCACAGTAAAAGGATTTAACATCCAATTAGAAATTTTCAAATTTAAAATGTCGTTAAATCTGACTTTTATATCTAATGCAAGTTGTTTAATATGATCACTAAACCTTTCGATTTCTTCTGGTGTTATATCTTCTTTGATAGAGAACAAATTTGGAAATTGATGAAATTCTTTTTTCAAAAGGTTACGACAAAAAATATGCAGTTTTTCTATAAACAACGATACAGTGTTTTTGCAACAAATAAGTGTTCTAAATGCGCCTTGAAGCTGCAAATTAACATCTTCAAATTGTTTAAAAATATCTGCCAAATAAAAAGCATCATTCTTGACGATTTTCAATTCGTGACATAAATCAATTTCGTCATTTTCCTCTAAGAATTGTATTATGCTGGCATATAATGCTACAAAACGTGTTTGGCACACACCTTTTGAAAGCCACCGGACTTCCGTGTGTAAAAGTAATCGAATGAATTGTTCATCATTATTTTGGCACATCTGTCGAAATATTCTATCATTTTTAGCATTACATTTAATCTTGTTTACAATTTTTATAATTAAATTTAATGAGGAGTGCAAACTTGCACTTAAAGACTTCGCTACAAGATATTGTCGGTGTATTACGCAATGAATACATAAAACATTTGGTACAACTTTTTTTAGGTGTGCAGTAAATCCATGGTAACATCCAATCATCGATGGTGCTCCATCAGTAGCGCATGCAATTATATTGTTCAACGGTATACTGTTCTTTTCAAAATATGTTTTCACAGCATTAAATATGGATAATCCTGTTGTATCTGTAATTAGATTCACTGCATATAACATTTCTTCTTGCAGTTCATTATTTTCACTGCGTATCGCACATAAACCATCAATAAAGCATTATTGTCCACAATAGTAGACTCGTCCAGTTGTATGGAAAATGAAGTTTTTTTTAAAATTGTTACGAGTTTTTTTTCGACATCATTTGCCATTTCCTCAATTCTTTTTTTAACCGTGGTATCACTAAGCGGCAATGTTTTTAAAATATCCGTTTCCTGGTGCATTACCGTACCTATAAATTCTTTAATACACGGTATTATCAATAATTCTCCAATTCCATATTTTTTTCCAGTTTTTGCGATTAATTTCGCCATGTGATAAGACGCTAATAATCCGTCTTTATTTTTAGAACATTGCTTCTCAATTAGCGACTTCATTGTAGGACGATTTATAAATTTTCTGCGCAGTTCTTGAAAATATTCATTCGGTTTATTTTCATATTCAGGATGTTTTGTAGTAAATAATGATCTCTTAACCGACTTGGTTTCATTGCTTCATCGGAAAAAGATTTCTGGCATAAAAGACACATAGGAAGCTGTTTGTTATGTGGTGCTTCTATAAAACCCATATTCAAATATTCTTCAGAATATCCACGCACATATTTTTTTTTTAGACATTTTTCACAAGGTTTACTTTTTTGTTTTGAAATTTATTTGATTCAGCCCTTTGACACTTGCAATGATTGACTGAACAACTTGCAGTGGTTGATTGAAGTGCATAATATTTAGTTTTTTGCCTGTTTGTTTGACTGAGTAACGGGAGTTAGTCTTATTTGAATACATGTAAAAAAAAGAATATGTTGAGTTTTTTGTCTGTTTGGATGCCCGAGTAACGAATTTTGGTTTTGTTTATTTAAATACATACTTGTTACTGCTCGCAATAAAAAAAAGAGAAAAAATTAACGCCACAAAGTTTGCAAAGTGTTGGTAAAAATAGTAATAAAAAAAATTAAGGAAAAATCTAGGAAGATAAATTTCAAAAAATACAAAATCAGAATTTTCGTAGCGCCCACCAAAAAAGGGGCTAGCGCCCACAAGTGGGCGATACGGACCAGGTTAACTATCACCGTACTAGATGGTGCATTGCTTACGAAAATTATGAGGACTTAAAATTATATTTTGTGATGAAAAAAAACCGGTTCTAAGTATTAACTCCATTCTCTCCAGCGATTTATCGTCAATGGCAGCATTATTTTTCTAAATATAATATTTTCTGGCAGAAGCAAAGTTCTTTTTGATATTCGCCAAGGGTTGCCATGGAGTTAATACGTAAATACCAAAAAAAAACCCCATTTGTATTTAAAAACATGACTTAACGCGTATTAAAATTATTTTCACATAATATGATGCCATACATACCCTGTTATCACGAGCATTTTTCAAATTAGGTGGTGGTTGAAATGCTAGAGCTTTTCTACAAATTTCAGCCATTGTTGATGATGTAAAGAACGTTTAATGAGATCGACGGGTCTATAAATATGCAAAGAGCTGATATTTTAAATACTGAAAACACTTTCTTAAACTCTTTAGTATAGTAATGATTGTGAAAAATATATTTCGTTAAGATTTATATTTAACAACAGTTTCATTGATTCGGTGTATAATTGAAGGGAAAATCCAATCATAATGAAAAAATTTGTAATTAATTCATATTAATATTTCTTCCTTTTTAAAAATAATTGCTTATGAAAATGTCTTGTTTTTAATCATTATTCTCGAAAGACGAAAACAAAACGAGGGAATCGTACACATGAAAATACCATTCAAGCTGTACTCAAAAAATTCTGCTTAAAATATTACTTTTACAATGAACAAATTGTGGTACTTTTTTATTATACAATCAACCAATTTCGCCAAATCAAAGTTCGTACCAATCTAAAAAGTATAACCAAATATTGTCATCGGTATTATTGTGTTCCATCCTCAGTGGGAAAAGTTTCCACAATTGGCTGCATGGTGCTGCATTTTGCGACGTGTATTCATTTGACGAAATTGGTTGACGATATAACACGTAAGTATCCAAATTATTGATTTTGTTGATCAAAAGGAAATATCTGAAATCGGAATAAAATCTTTAAATCTGAAAGAAATTTGAAACTAATTTAAAATCGGATCTCTTTTGGCGCGGTTTTGAATTCACGCAATATACGATTTAAGCAACCAATAGTTTTCAATCCAAGATGGTAGCCTAGCAGTAGAGCTCAACATGAAAGGAATTTAAAAGAATGGCTTGTTCCTGAAGAGAGTTTAAATACATTAATGTTAAATGAAGCACAAAGATAAAATAATCAAAGTATACTTACAGATATTGTGGAAAACGTATTGGAAAAGTACGAATACCAGGATTTAAAGAAATAGAATATGAGGTATTTATGAATGCCAAAAAAACAAAAAAATATGGAAAGTAGAATATGTGACAAATGTGGGTAGAAAAATATAATAATGGTTTAAAAAAATCCCCGGATGAGAAACGGAATTACTACCCGGAGAAAAAAGATTGATTGTGGAATATAATGATTATGATTCGATATAAAATGGAATATATTTTCAATATATTCCAGGATTTCGAATATATTGAAAATAAACAATATGGAGTCAATAATTATTATCAATATAATAATAAGAATTATATATAATAATAATTATACTATGAAATACATAATACTAATAAAAAATCTAACATAATTAAAATAATCATATATAATAATTAATATGTATAATAAGATTATTGCTGCATTATGTAGTTATATTACATTATAAAAATATTATTATGTTATATGTATTAATATTACTCAATAATGAGATCATCAATTAATAATTGCTGATAACTTGCAATATTGCAAAAACTGTGAGCCTTTAATGAAATACATCGAACAAGAAACACAAAAAGGCATTATTTAAAAGTAAAATGAAGTGGAAAAACGCAATTTGCAGCAAGTGAAAAAAGAATGTCTGATATACACTCAAGAGAGAAAACATTATGACCACCTGTCAATAACGAGTTGGCCCACCTTTGGCGCGCAACACAGCTTCAACCCGCCTTGGCATGAATGCCACAAGTCCTTGGTATAGGGCCGGAGACAGATTGTACCAGATGTTTAAGCAATGGTCACGCAAATCTGAGATATTGCGAATTGGTGGTCTTTGAACATTGAGCTGCCGTCCCATGACATCCCAAATGTGTCTATTGGATTGAGATCTGGTGAGTAAGGCGGCCAGGACATTAACTGGAATTCAGCATCATGTTCCTGGAACCACTCCAACACAATTTTAGCCTTGTGACACGGGACGTTGTCCTGTTGGAACGTTCCATTTCCAGCTGGAAAAACAGAGGTCATGTAAGGGTGCAACTGGTCCTCAATGATGTTCAGATACCCTGTAGCATTCATGGTCTGCTCTACCACAACAACGGGTCCTAGAGACACGCAAGAGAACGTCCCCCAAAGCATAATACCGCCACCACCCGCTTGTGTATGACCTACTGTACATTGAGGAAGCAACTGTATGCCTGGAAGATGGCGTATCCTGATACGGCCATCGGCGTGATGAATGACAAACCGTGATTCATCTGACCATACAACTCTCTCCCACTGATCCATGGATCAGTTGCGATGTTTCCGGGCCAAGCACAGGCGCAGTTGGCGATGACGCTTGGTCAGCAAAGGCATACGAGTGGGACGTTTGTTGCTTAGTCCCATATCCAACAGTATCCGCTGAACAGTGTGTTCTGATATTATTCTACTTGGCCCTACATTGTTTTGGGCTGTCAGCTGAGCCACTGTCTGACTCCGGTTTTGCTTCACCATGCGAGACAGTCTCCGACGACCTTTTTCTTTGAAAGCATGTGAATGTGCAACACCATTTCGTCTACTGCTGGTTTCACCATCATTCATCCACTTTGCATAAGTACTAACAACTGTAGATCGCGAACAGCTCACGAGTCGTGCAGTTTTGGAAATACTTGTTCCGAGCCTTCGAGCCATTACACAATCTGCCCTCTATCAAAGTCGCTTAGATCCGCAGCCTTTCTCATCACACACAGAAGTAAGTAAAAGAATGATTCTTCAGACTCTCCAGCAGCAGTTAAATACCACTTTCACCTGATCACGTGCCTTCCACATCATTTAGGCGAGTTCAATGCAAAATGTAGGGGCAGTCATAATGTTTTGGCTCTTGAGTGTATTTACTACTGTGATGGCAAAAAAAAAAAAAAAAAAATTCCTCCGTGAGATCGGCAACTGAACATAAGGCCGTGAAATTTCTTATCTTACCTCTAAGCTGTTTCCATTTAACAGCCACACTTATCACATTTCGTGTCGGCCGAAATAAGCAATATCTTTTAATCAAGAATAAGAATTGTGAAAAAAAAACACAAATCTATTTGAAAGCAAAGTAAATAGATAGTTCAAATTGTGAAATCCTTTTCGTCTTTTAAAACTGAAAATGAAGTATGCATATTCTTATTAAAAAAAGATCCTAGTACTCACAAAAAAGGTCGAAATATCTCGATGTTCGAAAAAACAGCAGAGGGCGAAACTTGCAATCTAGACAACTCTGAGAATGGAAACGTTTTAGAAAAAATGGAATTAAAATCATCTGAAATTACTAGAAATACAACCATGTTTATATAAACCAATAAAATATTATGTAATTAGTATTATTGAAAAATGCCTACGTTCAAGTAACTCGCCAAGTTTACTGCCCCGATTTCTTTTGTGTCGTAAGTGCTGAATTGGCCACAATTTATTTCATTTCATAAAATACCGCCAACAGGTTCCGATAAAACGTAAGTAACCCAAACTGTTTAGCAATCTGAACGCTGATTGAATTGCGCGTGTAATTCTTTCATTGGTCATGAATGAACACCTCGGTATTTACGTACTACCGTTACAATGCCAACGTTTAAGATAACTCACTAAGTTAGCAACCCCGATTTCGCATCTGTCGTAAGCGTTGAATTGGCAGCCATGTGTTTCTTTTCATAAAATATCGCCAATACTGTTGAGATAATACCTAAGCACTTGAATAAATAAAATACGGATGACACCCACAGAGCCAAAGTCAAAAATCAAGTAAACATATTGTAATGGTATCACCCAACTTGAAAAATGTCAACAAAAACATGAAGAGTATCGCTCCGATATCAAATTCATGCTCGAAATTTTAGTAAAACCGAGTGTCGGAGCTTGATCAAAAAGTACATAAGAAAACCAAATATAATAGATTATTATATACTTTAAATGCATGTAAAATAAAAAGAGATTTCTTAAGGAAATTGGTTATGTTCAGATCAATTTTTAGAGGATACTCGCTCTAGTAGTTAATTACGATGCTTAGTTGCTACTTTTTTTCAAAAGAATGCCTTCCGTGTAGTCTTACTCTAGGCGAAGTATAGATTTGGAATGCAAATACTTAATATGAAATATAATTTGTATACTATTTTATTTGTAGCATTATATATTGCATAGAGGTGAAGTTAAAAAGCTACACTAATATACAAATTACATTTAAAAATACAATGCAATATTCACATTCAAAACGACTTGTTGAAAGTAATTTTGGCTCAAGTGTAGTTAGTGGGAGGGGGAGCGCTTTGGATTTGGCAATTTTTATCACGATATCGAGGTGAGATAACGAATTCATTCTGTCTTCCGGGCACCTATCGCTAAATGAAGTAGCTCGGCGATCGATTTTGGTTGCCAAAAGAAATTGACATCACCAAGCCCCCTATACTACACTTTTTATATATCGAGTTTTCACAAACAAACTATCTTTGTGGAACACTCGATTCAAGAACTTAGTTTTAAAATTTGACAGTATATATAAATTATACAGATAATACTTTATTAACTATTCTTTGTGAACATACGCTCAATTAAACTTACTTTACAATATACGTGAGGAATGATATTGGAAAAAATTCGTTCAATATATATATGTTTATATTTATAAAGTCATATTTTTATTTATTGTTTGTCGATTGTGCTTGATGTTGCCATTTATAATTTTGAAAGAGTAATTAAAGCAATATTTATAAAATTTAAGTCACATTACGTGGATGTTATTACCAAGATTCTTTTTTTAAAAATGATTACAATAAAATATTTCTTAATGCTCCTAATAAAAAAATACGTTTAATAAAGTTTTTCAGGTTATTTATGTCCGTGATCTAACTTGCGCAAAGTTTCAGCGCATAATTCATAAACTGTAAACATACTACTATGTTTCTTAAGGGGGTCCGGCACTTCCATAGGAGCCCATGTTAAATTACGTAAGTTCATGTACCTTTTCTCAGAAACTACCTACTTCTCATGGAAAAAAATTTTGCAGCAGTTTATGTGTACTATAAATAAAACGTTAACGAAGGATTTTGTTGTTTTTTTTTGGTTAAAATTTAAACAATTTTGAGTTTTTCAAAAAAATGTTCAATTTCTCCCCTAAAATTTAGTTTAAAAAGCTTTATCTAAAACAGTTTTCTAGATATATCTAATTTCCTCCATTAAAAATGTGTAAACATGTTAAAAGTATGCTCACTGAAAATTTGAGGATTATATAATAAGTAGTTTTTGAGAAAAAGAGAGGTCACACAAAGTAAAAAAAAAATACATTTTGAGAAAACAGCTTTTTAAAGTAAAAATTTGTAATTTTTAAGCATTTACTTTTTTTTAGTACTTTCCAAAAGTATATGAAGCATTTTTTTTATCTTCTGCTCCTACAGAAGGCGCTTTTAAAATCTTCTTATCCCCCCCCCCCCATTATTTTTAACAATTTAGCCTTTTTTTTATATATATCTCAAGATTCCTTCGTTCGGCTACACGAATCGTAGGTGCATCTAAGTTTTTGAAGCATGGCACACAGTTATAACTTGGTTCAGTATCACAATATTTTAAGATCATTAATTTTGCTACCTGTCTCATATTGAACTGTGCAATAGCTATTTTTACCTCAATTTTACGGTTTTTAATTCCACAAATGTAGATTTTGAAATCACTGACCATAGGGTGTTATTAATTGACTCATTTGAACAAAAGACGCGTATCCATATATTTTTGATATTCTCAATTCACTCTAATTTTTCCACTTGAATATCATATGGATTTGCGCTCTTCAGAAACTTATGCAATTGAAAATACAGATGCTCTTATTAGAAATCTTTTGATGCGCCGCTTAAGGAGTAGCTTCACTTAAAAAATAAATAAAAATACTTCTAACTATCGTATTTTCCTCATATCATATATAATTTCAAACAGAAATGTTTGAACTCTGAAAAAATATTAAAAAAAGGGAAAATCGATAATTTTTCGAAAATTTATGTTCCGGATCTCCTGAAAGCTATTTTCAGATTCCTTGACTGCTGCAATCTTTACATATTTTACATGCATGACAAACTGTTAAAATACACTGGCCTCCGAAAGTTAAGGAACAACCGGTTTTTTTAGCCTTATTTGCACATGAAGGAATGTAGAAACATCAAATTTCGATGACATGTGCACAAAACAGTTATGTATTACTGCAAGATAGAAGTTTACGTAACAAAAGTTCAAAAATGATTTACAACAAAAATGTCAATCTCACTGGAAAAGTCCATTCTTGGAAAAAATAATAATCACAATTTTACGTGGTAAAATGTCATAGAAACATAACAAAAATGGGTTTTAATAAGGGATATGCCCACCCCTAGCTTGAATGCATTGGCAGCATCGAATTTCCATGCTGCGAAATCAGTTGTTGGTTACCGAAATGGGAAGCGAAGACAAGACACGGAGTAAGCTTTGTTCCAGCTCTCCTAAAGACCTTGGAGTAGGACTTAAAGCATCAACCTGTCTACCAAGATAGTTCCAAAGATGCTCTATCAGATTTAGGTATGGAAATTGAGCTGGTCATTCCATTCGCCCCAAACTAAGACCCTCAAGATATTCCTCATTAATTAAAGCTCGGTGAGGTCATGCATTATCATCCTTCAGAAAGAAGTCATTGCCAATTGCTCCGGCATACGTCGGACATATGGATCAAGGATCTCATCTCGATATCTCACATCAGTCAGAGTTCCTCCCTGGAATACATGCAGGTCAGTGTGACCTCCGAGTGATATCCCTGCCCAAACCATTATTTCACCACCGCGGTAACTGTATCTTTCAACAGTGTAGGATTGATGATATCAGGTGCTTCGTTCCCTCCAGATGAGTAGGCGTCCTGAATCGCTCTCCAGTGTCAATCTGGTCTGTAAAGAGTACAGAAGCCCATCGCTGTCTGGTCCAGGAAACGTGTCTCTTGCCCAAGATAAGCGGGTCCTTCTCTGTCCTCTGCTGAGGGGTACGCACACAACTGGTCGCCTTGCATAGAGACCTGAATTGTGAAGACGCCTTCGCACCGTACTAACGGATATTCTTCTCCCTGATGCTACAGAGGGTCTGTAACAAGTTGCGGCACGGAAATCCTTCTTCTCCTTTGAGCCGAAAGAGCGATAAAATGGTCTCCTGTAGGTGTTGTAGCTCGTGGTCGGCCTGGAACATGTCTTCTGGACACAGATGCTTCGGTTTTATATTGATTTCAGAGACGGTGGACCACACTACAAGGCACATTAAGGCGCCTAGCAGCATCAGCCTGTGACAACCCCATTTCCACCTATCCGACAGCCCTCCAACTTAACGAATAAGGCAAAAGGCTTCTCTCAGACATTGCGAGACCCCACTGCCTATGGGCTCAACTCATGACGATCACGTGATAAAAACAAACACGTGTTCTCCATTTAATTCAAAACAGGCATCAAACTAATTACACTTGCTGTTCCATTTGTAAAACTTGGGTGAAATTTCAAATTTTATAATTGGGTAAAAATGTTCAAATGTTATTAAAAAATAAATTTCTCAAAAGATTTTAAAATGTCAAAAAAAAATCTTATTTTATGCATGTATTTTTAAATAAAATGCTTTTTGTCTACCTAAGTGCATTATTGTACTTGACAAATTTGTATTTTTTAAGAGAAAGTTTCTGAAAAGACCAAAAGTTGGCAACAACAAAGCGTATGAACTGATTAGCTGGAAACACACGATTGCTTTTATTGCGTGACTATGACGTCACATGAGATTTGGAACTGATTGACTTAAAAACACGTGGTTATCATTATCATGTGACTATGACGTCACACGAATTGAGCCCATTGTCAACAAATCTGCTAACAGAAGTTGTAAATCAACAAAAGTTGCACGCGTAATTACGAAAGACTGATATATACATATTTTTCTCTCACTAATATATATCTGTTCTTTCCTATTAAAAAAGTGCATAAATTTGTATAAAGTTCGTTTTTATCAATTATATAAACTCAGAACAACCCCCTCTGGCAGTATGAACAGCACTTATTTGCCTGGGCATTGAGTCAAACAGAGATTGGAGGGCATGTACTGGTACAGATGATCATGCAGCTTTAACACGATGCCACAGCTCATCAACCGTAGTGAATGGCGTATGGTGATGATCCAGTCTCTCTCCAAACATGGAACAAACGTTTTCTATTGGCGAAAGATCTGGTGAATGTACAGGCCAAGGTAACACCTAAACATTTTCCGTATCAAGGAAGGTCCATGCAATACTTGCAACATGAGGTCGTGCATTATCCTGCTGAAAAACGTATGGCTTTGCAGGACTCGAATAAAGGGTGAAGCCTAAGGGGCGTAACACACCAGAAATGTACCGTGCACTGTTCAAAGTGCCGTCAATGCAAACAAGAGGTGACCGAGATGTGTATTCAATACCATCCATATCATCACACCAAGTGATAAACCATTATGCGACAATCTTGATGCTGTAAACAGAACCTGGATTCATCTGAAAAAATGACGTCTGGCTACTCGGTGCGCGCCCAGTTTCGTCATTAATCACACCATTGAAGACTCTACTGTCAGTGATGCAACATCAATGGTAGTTGCAGCCATGGTCTCCGAGCTGAGAGTCCATGCTGCTGCAAACGTCATCGAACTGTTCGTGCGACATTTTTTGTCTTGCTAACAGCACCAATTCTTGACTGAGGGCTCGTGACGGGGCTGTACGGTCCATTGAAGCCATGCGGGTAACATGCCTATTTTCTCGGCTTCTAGTGATATGGGACGTGTTGAGATCCAGCACAGCTTTCCATATCACCGTCATCAACCCATCGATTCCATGTTCTGCTAACAGCCATTGGATCTCGACTGAAGCGAGCATCAATACTGTGATACGATAAACCACAATGGTACACAGCATTTCGACCTTTATAAAAGTCAGAAACGTGCTGGTACGCATTTCTGCTTCTTGCACGAAGCATCACAACAATTTTTCATCCAGCAACAACGTTCAAATCAATTTGTGTATTGGAAACCGGATGAACATTTTCCTCATTTAACAGCTTCCCTTACAAATTTTTTTGAAAAAATTGCGAAGCATCATACTTTTTTAATTTTTTTATTAAATACAAGGAAACGAAACAAAATAAAATATGCAAGTTTTAAGTAGAATTTTTAATTTTTTACAGGTGTAAAAGCATTTAGTTTTAATATTAGCCTACTATCCTGAGTTATCTCGGGCAAACGGAAAAAGTTAAATATTAGTCTGTGTATGATAGGTTTTAAAACAAGGGATAACAAAAAGTGATACCTAACATTCTGTACTCTGGTATATGGTCTCTTTTCTTACTGGCTTACCTTTTTACGGGAGCACAGAGTACACTATCTCGTTGGATCAGATTTTTTTTCAGTTGCAGGAATAACATCTGGAAAATGCCCAGAGATTAACCTGAGTGGTGATTAACCTGAGTGGTGAAAGACTAATGCTGGGTCTTCTTGATGCAGAAAAACCTCGTCACGATGATTTTCTGAAATTATTTTTTCAATCAGTTCCATTCTAAATTCTTTAGGTGATCATGAGCCTCCTGATTTACAGTACAAAATGAAGACTACATACAGAAGAGCCACTAGTTTCAATGTCTACCATTCTCTGAAAAATCATCCCTTTCGATATCTTGCATCATCGCCATTATTTTTTTTAACGGAACTATCCTTCTTTAAACATTACTCTAATCCACAAGCCGACGTGTACTATACCATAGGGGAAAACGTGACCTATCCCGCCAAAAGATCCACGTAACCAACAAAACTTTGCAAGCTGATAATCAAAAAGCTGAATATTTCCTTTCATTTCCTCCGCAAGCAAACAAAAACAAATTGCACTAACAAATTCTACTTCGCCCGAGTTTTCTCGTGATAATAATTAACTGCAATACGTATGAACCCAATATAACTTGGGATAATCAGGCAAGCGGTTAAACACATAGTAGGCTACCAGTGCCTGCTTTGTCAGAATGCGTTGAAAAGCCAATCATTTGTATATTACAGCACCTTCTTCCTGTCGTTTAAATTTCACGTCTGTAACATGTCGTCTTCTTGGAGTAGCAATTTTAATAGCGAGTAGTATATATATATATATATATATATATATATTACCAATCACACAAATATATCATATAATGCTCACAACCCTAAATTTGTGAGTTGTTCTTGGATAAAAAGAAAATGTATTAATACATACAAATGTATAAATTTACAAATAAATCAATATCTTATCCGATTTCATAATACAATCTGGATAAAAATTTACTTCTAGTACTAAATTTACTTACTTAATGGGTAAAAATTTTTCCCGTTTGTTTTACACAAAAATTTACTAACATTAGTCTGATTGGATAATATCTTTTTTTTTAAAAAAATTCTCTGAAAAGCGGGGGGAAATATGTAATTCATTAAAAGAAAAAAAATCTGAGCCAATAATATAAAACGCAATTTAAAATAAAAATGCAAAAAATTTTTCATCCAAAATAAGTCTCAAAATATCAAAGAAACGTAAGAAAAAAAATATTATCTGAATAATGTATATTTTCTTTCCAATTATTTTCCTTGATGAGATATGTAAAATGTTTACATAACAAACAAAATGATATTTTGAAAACTAAAATATTTATGAGCTTCTTATATAAATATATATATATATATATATAAGCCAAGGTCTAAGAAAAAAAACACCAAAATATACAACTACAAACGAAATTATAAAATAAAAAAGCAATTATAAATTAGAAAAAGCAATTGTAAAATAGAAAACTAAAAACTATTAAAAACGCACTAGAGAAAAATAAATGATGGGTTACATTAATACAACTAATCCTGAAAGCTTTGAAATCTTGATCAATTGACCAAATGTCATCAAGTTTTATAATTGAATTATGCATTTTTTTAAGTACTTTACGTGGGCTACAATCGAAATAAAATAGACTCATATTGGATATCGCGCTACGATCACCTTGTACAAGCATCAGAGTACCTAAAAGTAATATATATCACAAATTGGTGTTTCTTTTATACATATCATCATTTTGTTTTATATGGAGTGTCTAAATATGGTCTCGGTTTACAAATCGATATTTCTTTTGCTCCACTTCTCTGCCATTTATTCTTTAAAATCTGCTTCTAATACATTCGGCAGTCAAAAATATTCCTTTGTGCTTTTTGCTTCATTCAATGCCACGATTGTCGTTTTTTACTTCTTAGTGGTGTTGTCTGTAGTAACAATTGATTGGATGGATACTTCGCTGTTGCTATTAGTGGTAGCAGTTGCCATTACTAAGAATATGTACCGTTTTATGCTTCTGAAGAAAATAAAGCCCATGAAAAAAATAATCAAAAATTTGAAAAATTTAAAATGCGGAAAAAATTTGGAAAATATGTTATGGCTAAAAGTACTTATCATCATAAGAATATTACTAGAAACTATTGCATTTATTTATAGATTAGTCATAGGAGATTTTTATTATGATATTTCCGATCTATTTTTTGGTTATTCTTTCCAGGAAAAAATATATAATAATATATTATCAGTTCTTTTTGAAATTTATAATCTCCTATTTTTTACTATGCCGATAATGTCTTTCTGCTTCTTTTATATTGCAGTTTGTTATGACACAAAATGTATCGTAAAACATTTTGTAACCTCTTTGCTAATGCAGAAAACATTAAATTACGAAAGAGTTTTGCGCAATTACTCTGAAATTAAATCTGCAGTCAAAAAGTTTGACGATACAGTTGGATTTCTTGTATTCGAAACACTCATTTTCAATTCACGTGATTTGTATCTCATATGGTATGTTGTTCTAGAACCAAGCCTGTTTAAGGAACCCTTTATATTATATTTCAATTTCTTCACAAGTTTTGCTTTATTCATGATTATGATGGCTTCAGCGTCATCTGTTGCTGAGGCTTCAAGCGAAGTTAGTTCAATGGCTTTAACTATGCCTGAAGACAAAGGAAGATCTCATTTTAACCACCAAAGGTTCATTTGGCTGGTTGAAAAGGAAATAACACTGACGGCATGGAAAATAGCACCCATAAAAAGAAATTTTATTTTCGGCATCATGGGGATAATTTTAACTTATACTTTAATGTTTCATAAATTAACCGGTTAATTATTTTCTTTTATCAATTCTTACTATCATAGCTCACTCTCTCCCTATATATACACACACACACATATATATATATATATTTAATTATATATATATATATATATATATATATATATATATAATTAATTATATATATAATTAATTTTTTTCCTGTTATGTTCTATATTTTATATAAATTTCTTCCATATATATATATATATATATATATATAATATATATATATCTTGTTCAAATTTTCAATCGTTAATAAAATACCTTTTATTCATTCATCTGAGTTCATATTTCTTTAAACTTGTAGTGGATACATTTGATGTTAATACAGTTTTTTTTTCAAATTTTAATTCATTAATTTTTTTTTAAATTTATTTTTTGATTTTAAATTTACTCTTCATTATTTCTGATGAAGTTAGATTTATCTGCATCAGATGGTGGTTGTAAGTTTTTCTAATGAAGAAAGAGAATTGACTTTTTAAAAAAATTATGTTACTTGAAAAAAATCAGTTTAATACAAAAACGTCGCTTTTTAAGATTAAAGTTTCATTAAGGTTTAATTTCAATTGAGTTAAAATTGATTTTAAATATTCTTATTTATTAGATTTAAACATTTAGAGTAGTTTTTGTGAGAAAATTCTTTCTATTAATTACATTTTTAATATGCTTTCTATAATACTCAAATTCACATCGAGGCAATCTGTAATAAATGCGTTTTTATTATTGTACTTTGGGTCGGATAATCAAGATAAAAATGGATGGTAGAAATATATTCACTATTTTAACCAAAAACACAATTAAATCATGAATATTTCTAAAATATAAAAATAATTTTTAATAAAACTATTTTCTTAAAAAGGTATAAACATAATTTAGCTAAATTATTACTAGCTGGTCCATCTTAAGAGTAACACTTTAAATATTATTTACACAGATTACTACAAAAACAATATAATTTTCCTTTTGCACTAATTCAAAAATAGTTTTAAATTTGTGGAAATTTATAACATAACTTAAAATGTAGTTACTGTAACTGTCTAAAAGAGCTTTAATTGTATGGCTAATATCTATAGGATAAGATAATCTTCTGTCATAGCTATACGAATGAAGTAAATGTCTATAAATTTTAAGAATTTATTTTCTTTATTATTTCTAATTATAGCTTTCATACGAAGTTAGTAAATAAAATTTTGTGAATAGTTTGTAATGCTTTACCAGAAAAAGTGATAAGTTTTAAAAGTATTGGTAACTGTGTCGTGGTTCATCTTTCTCATGTTGTCCAAAGTGAAGACCTCGCTTATTGTTAGAGTTCTTGGGAAACCCTAACGCAGCATGGGAGGAGAAACCTTTAAATCGAACTAGAAATTATTATACTTTCAAGTAGTAATAATAATTTACTTTTATTAACCAAGCAATGGATACGCCTACACTATACATAGAAGAGAAAAGTTAAAGGAAATTTGCGTGGACCTTCCGTAACCTACGGGAAATTCAATTAATCTGTAAACAACTTTGGCCGATCGCGGAACTTTTAAATCGGTGGTTTGCCTACCCAGAAAATAATTTTTTTAATGAATATTTAATGTTGTGTGTCAAAGTATATTGTAATAATAAATGTTTCGAACTGAAATAAGGACTGATATTTGAATTGTGAATACGCAACCCCTACGCGACAGAAGGAATAAAAACTTTATTAGTTACCTAAAAGAGATTCAACCCCTCGGCTTTGACGATTTAATAAGAGACGCAATGCTGAATTCCAAAAGTTGTTTCAGGATCGACTGTCAGGAATTTATATATGGTTAAATCATCGACAATCATTTATGATTATCTTCTATGATCTTCAACCATCTATCTCGTTGTCCATTTAGCTAGACGAAAGAAATCTCGAGGTAGAGAGAATGGACACCGCGTGGGTAGAAAATTGTCACAACTAAACAAAAAAAAACCAGTGGTAACCACAAAATTTAATAGTATTTCATTTTTATGAAATTTGAAAATTAAAAAAATGTGTGGAAGTTTAATTTTGGATATATATATATATATATATATATAATATATATATATATATATATTTCTACATCTTTCAATTCTTCATCACGTCTTGGAGTAGATAATAATGTTACGTAAATCAGGCTTTGTGGATTGTATGCTGTTAGTCTCAAAGAATGAGACAGTTCCTTTAAAGTGAAAAAATTTATTGCAGATAAGCAATCCGTAAGGTACAGGATATAGCAGCACAAAATAAATCCCAGAAGGTCTTCACACTTTTTACAGCGTCAGACACAAATATCAATGCCTAAAAATACAAATACATAATGATAAAGATTATTCACCACCAATGATTCGATCACAGCAACTAATATCTTCAACAGTAATACTGACTCAGTTTCAGGGACCGACTGCTATTTATAGTATGCAAGGCTTCCTTTTAGCTCTTTCTCGAAAGATACGCCTACGTTATAGATAGTGATGTCTATAGATTTCTCTAGTAATTTCCAGAAGCATCTATATGATAGCCAAGTACCCCAAAAGGGTCACCAACCCACCAAAAATGATGTCAATGGCTGTATCGCCAAGTTTCTATTGAAACGCCATTATAATGTAAGGAACGGCATTGCTTGTGAATATTACAATTTTCATAACAATTAAAACAAAAGAAGATATTATTAACGTATTAAACATCTAGATATAAATTATTTAAATTATTTTAAGCAAAAAAAATTTCGTAAAAATTTTAAAAGATCTATTTACGCATAAGCGAGTCCTGTTTGAAATAAAAGTGTTTATTTGCATAAAAACTATAGTTTTCTTCTAAGACAGAAGTTGCCAAAGTGGTGGTCCACGCTGGTCAACAGAAATTGGGAAATATAACTTACTCATCTCGTTAGGTTATTATTTAGGATGCATTGAAACATAATTCAATTCATAACAATACGTGAAAAGTTATATATATAAAAACGCTACTTCATAGAATAACGCCATTTCGTAGAATAACGCCACGTTAAATAAGTCGTACTGCTATAGCTACATTGTTTTAGGTACATGTTTCGTCTCTTCTCGTTTCGCACTCTTCTAATGTTTCACTCTCCTGTATGTTGCATATGTATCTCAGTTGAAGCATTTAAAGGTGGGCTTACGAACATTTTGAGTTCAATATATTAGAAGGATTATCAAGGAAGTTTTTGTGTATTTTCTTTTGTATATTGGTGTTTTTTTGAGACAGATATGACCTTAAATCTTAACCATGTGCATATTTTCTTTCATTTGATATTTATTGAGACCATGGAAGATAAATCATTATTAATGACTTCCTATCTCATGGCAAATAAGATAGCGAAATGCAAAAAGCTGTACACGATTTAGAAGAATTAATTAAGCTTTGCTTGAAAAATCTGTGAACAAATTTAGGGAATGCTGGCTGTTTAGAAATTGAAAGTAATTCCTATGTCCTACATGATACCGATCTCAGCTTGAAATAAATGCAGCTCTCTGTCTTGCAGAAACAACTGGATCCAAATATCCATAATCTTATTTCAAGTAAGCAGGAATATCCATCACACTAGGAATGTATAGTGCTAAAAGTTTAATATACTTAAACCATTTTTTTTAAATATTATTTTTTAAAGTTTTTGTTTAATTTGTTTATTTCATTATGGTTTATGATTAAATCTTTCATTATTTGGTTATAATTACTAGTTTCATATTATTAACTAGGTACATTTTATGTGTTCTTAATTCCAATTTTTTATAAATATATTTAACACTTTAAAAAACCTTATTTGTGGTCTGCGGGATTTAAATTTTTAATTTACTGGTGCGGAGGTCAAAAAGTTTGGCGACCGTTGGTCTAAGACACTTGTTCTCGTGACTGCCAAAACGTTCATGAGGAAAAAAAATGCATAAATACCGAATGTATGTTTTTAAATGACTCAGTATCTCATTTAATTTCATTATACAATCTTTAAAAATATTTACTACTTTAGATTTTCTTTTGTTTCTTACAAAATTTCTTACATTAATTTGACTGGACACAACACCCTTTTGTTTTATTTCTTTTCTCTAAAAAGAGTAGAAAAAATTTGCAAATCATTAAGAGATAGAAATGTATCGAGCTACTAACATTCTAATTTCTAAGGTTAAAATGCCAAAATATCGTTTAAATATAACTACCAAAAAGTATCAAATAAACACAGGAAAAAATAAGTTGCATTTAATGTAATTTTTATTTCAAATACTTTTCCTGAAAAGAAACATAAAATATTCTGCTGATTGACAAAGTAGCATCCGAAAAATTAAAATATTTACAAGCCACCAATAAAAATCCCTTTTGTAGCAAAAACACCAAAAAGGATTAATACAAACGGTGCTATGAAACAGAAAAAGGAAGCTAATAAAAGTGCGCAAGTGAAAAACAAATAAAAGACTACGTTAAAGAAACCAATCTTGAAAACTTTAAAATTGTAAATCGTAATTTTTCACGATTCTATATTCAAGCTGCAATTAAAACAAAATATACTCTAATATATCTAATATCAATGAAAAGTCACCTCGCACAAAATTTAGAGCAACCTGCAAATAATTTAAATCAATTTAGTGTTTGATCTTCATACCTCTTCATTTAGTTTCATGAGGAGAGTTGTTATGGTGTGTCTGAATACCATCTCGATATACAACTGCATATTCTTTTTGTTCCGTCTTTCTGGCATTTATCTTTGAAAACTTCTTTTAATGCAAATAACTATAAAAGCTTCTCCTTAGTATTTCTTGCTTCATTTAATACTTTGATTGTCGCTTTTAATTTCTTGGTTGTGCTATCTGTAACCATGTATATGACGAATGACCTTCTGTAACTATTATTATAAGCAATAGCTGTCATTAAAATTATTTACCATTGTACTCTTGTTAAGGAAATAAAGCACCTGAAGAAGATAATCATGACTTTCAGAAACCTAAAAAACAGAAAAAAATCAGAAAACTTCTTATGGCTAAAAGTATTTATTATCCAAAGAATATCATTACAGATTGTTCCATTTGCTTACCGATCATTCAAAAGAGATATGTATGAAGATATTTATTATCAATTTGTCCTATATTTCTTCCTTAAACAGGTATATAATAATATGTTAACAGTTATTCGTGAAATTTATTTTTTCATAATTGTCTCCATGTCTAGGATGTCTTTCGGCTTTTTCTATACTGCTGTTGCTACGACATAAAATGAATTATAAAAAAAATTGATGCTTCGTTGTTAAAGGAAAAAATATTTAAATATGAAAACTTTTTGCAGGAATACTCTGTCTTTAAATTATTAGTGAAAAATTTCGACAATGCACTTGGAATTCTTGCATTCTCAGCACTCATCTGCAGTTCCTGAGATTTGTATTTTACTTTGAATGTGGTTTTAGAAGCAAACATTTTTAAGGACACATTTAATACATTAAAATTTCTCCACAAGTTTTTGATGGCATCAGCGTCATCCGTTGCAGAAGCTTCAACTGAAGCGAGTTTCTTGGCCTTAACAATGCCTGAAGGAAAAGGAAAATCGAAGTTTTATCATCAAAGATTCATCACGTTGGCTGAAAAGGAAATAACACTGACGGCATGGAAAATACCATCTAGAAAAAGAAATTTTATTTTCGGCATCATGGTGATATTTTTTAATTTATAATTGAATGTTTAACAAATTCCGAATAATTTCTTTTGGCAACAAATTTGGAGGAATACATGTCATTTTTTAAAATTAAATTTCATTAAAGTTTGGTAAATCTTAGGTAGTAATCTTAGGTAAAATTTGGTAATCTGAGGTAAATCTTAGTTTAAATGCTTTTAACTAGTAAATTTAAGCACTTAAAATAATTTTTGTGTTGGTCAAATAGTATAATCTCGGCTACTTTCAACTAAAATCATTCTTCGTCACGTGTCTTTCTTTGAAGTCATGTGTTATATATTTCTCCTTTAAAGAGACATAAAATATATTAAAATTTTAACTCCTAAATAAAAAAAATGCAATAATTATACACGAAAACAAGGACAAACATTCATCAAAATATAATATCAATTACATAGCAAAATAATAATATAATAATCGTGTTAATATTAAAAGTAAATCGACTTTAAAAATCAATGAAAATTTATTGATTAGATGAATGATTACATGTGATGAAAAGAGTCTGAATAAAAATAAACTTTTCTGTAGTTGACACTGATATTGAAAATCGATGAACTTTATAAAATACGCAGTCTCTGGAATAAAATTAATTCGGTAAGACAATCAGTTCTATTTTATTTCACTTTATAAAAAGAGGTTATAAACATGGTATCCTTGTACAGTTCCATATTTAATTTGTTCCATTTTTCTGGAATATACTCAATGATTCCCACTTCTAAAGCCAATTGCACTGAACGAATATTTTGCTTACTTCTCGCTTCTATCAATGTTGTATCTATGTTACTTCAATTATGTGTATCGTTGTCTAAGGCATCTTACACAAAAAACACTGTTTTATCAATATCTGTAATGACAACAGCTATTGTTACTATCTTCCATCGCTGTATTTTAATTAAAAAAATGAACCGGTTGAAGAAAATTGTCAAAGTTTTAGAAAAACTGAAAAAGAGAAATGAATCTAAAAATGCAACATTTTTTAAAATTCTGATCATTCTCAGTACTTTGTCAATTATAGTCATGATTGTTTACAGGATATTCATCAGTAACGACCACCATGCTATTTGCCGCATGTTCTTTGGATACTGTTTCAGTGAACAATTATATAATGATGTTATTTTAGCACTTTTTGATACTTATGCTCTCATATTTTCTCATGTCCCTGTGGTGTCTTTTATGTTATTTTATACTGCTGTATGCTGTGACACAAGATCTATTATAAAGCACTTCATAACATCTTTGCTTGCAGAAAAAACATTAAGTTACGAAACACTTCTGCATTCTTATTCCGTTATCAAATCAAAGATCCATGGTATAGATAAAATCCTTGGATCTCTTGTATTTACAACAATAATTTATAGTTCATGTGCTATGTGCTTTACATTGTACATTATATTACACCCACTCGTGAATGATAAAACAGTTTCAACTTATCATTTGTTCCTCAATACTTTTATATTATTCACAATTATGACATTGTCGGCGGCGTCGATTGCAGAAGCTTCTGCTGAAGTGAGTACCATAGCTTTAATTATGCCTGAAGAAAAAGGGAAATCAAGTTTCAACCATCAGCGTTTCATTATGTTAGCCGAAAAGGAAATAGCATTCACGGTGTGGAAACTTACTCCCATAAGAAAAAATTTTGTTTTTGGTATATTTGGAATACTCTTCACTTATACTTTGATGTTTTATACTTTAAGTCCACTCAATGAAGTTTAAAAGTTTCTTTAGATAAACCTTTATAAGGTCATTGAATGTGTATACTTCCCACCAATTTCATTAATTTTTAACCCATTATTTACCATTATCTTTTTTGGGACGCTTGTTTTTTATTTTTTTCTACCAAAATAGAGGAACTTTTAAGTTTGAATGTTGTACTTAAATGTTGTACTTGCGAAGGATGTCCCCTGACATCCATCAGTGATTGGGTGTTAGAAAGAAAAGAAGCCATGATTAAAACAAATGAATTTTATTGTTCTATTAATCAATTCAAATGATCCAGGTTAGGAAATACATTTATAAAAAGTACTGAAGCAAAAGTGAGGTAGACGAGAAATTTAATATTTCATTACGAGTAGAATCACTTACTTTTAGAAAATTTGATAATCTACGTTCTAAATATTCGTAATTTCAACAAGTAAAGTTTATAAAAGAGTGTTAATAAATATAAATCATGAGATGTCCTCCTTTGAATAGCTCCTGAGGGGGGGGGGACCTACTTCCCGCCAAAAAAATGGTCTTAAAATCACGTTAATTGAAGGTTAATAGTTATCTGCTATAAAAACTATTTCTTAATTAAAAATAATGATTTCTTGAAAAATAATTATCACTTTGGAAAAAAAATCAACTTGAATACCTTTTACATTTTTATGATCAGATATTACTATTGAATTCAGATAGTAGTTTTTTTTCCATGAAAAATTTCTTTTCATTCCTATCAAAGCAAATATATTCACTATATTGACTGATATCTTTGTTCTATTTATACTGTTTTTAAATAATACGAGAAAAAATTATAAATTTTTAGAAACGGAATGTGTGTACAACTTTAAACCCTGTCTACGAAATAATATATGTATTTATGTCAGTTTAATAAAAGAAGAGAAATATGCCATGAAAGAGGTAATGCTTCGGATTTTTTCTGTATTCATGAATCATTGCTCTGTAACAGTTGTTTCATTTTGAACTTAGTAACACCGACCTGAAAATAAGTTTTCTCTTAACCTATGCCTGCTACCGATTTTCAGTCTTACGTTGACGAACAACCCTTTTCAATGTAGAATGATAAAAACAAACACCATCATATAGCATTCAGTCTTCGCCAATATATTTGCTGTTTTATTTCCATATACTCCACATTGACTTGGGATCCATTGCAATGTTATATAGTTCTTTATATTCAAAAATTTATCTGTTTGTTTTCGATACAGATCCTTCACAATGATTGGTAGTCGTTAGATCGTAAATGCCCCCTTGGAATCAACAAATTTACAATATTATCATTTACACACTGTTATATGTTGTCTACAGCTAAAGAAATGACATCTATTTCAGCATCAAAGTTATCAAGAAGTTTTTTGGAGGCATAGACCAATGTAAGGTACATAGAGAAAAAAAACCCTACATTTCCAGTATTTTTAATATCCCCTTCATAGAATCTTTCGTACAGACATGGAACCTAGAATCAATCCAAGAATTCTAGAATTGCCCAATATAAGCCAAGAATCAGTGCTTATAAATAGTAGCCATGAAAATATATTTCAATTCAGAGTGAAGAGAAATATTTTCGCTCAGAAACAAATGTTTAAATAACCCTTTGCAAGATTGACATTGAAATAATTCTAATACAGTCCCTAATTCTATTACATTGTTTACATATGTAAGTATAAAACGGGCTATCCCATGAGGTTCTCCAGGTGAAAGTAACATGGCCTTTTTACTTAAAATTATTGAACATTTTAAACTCTCATCTCCTTACAGAGAAAATGTGATGTGCAAATATATTGTACTATATAAAGGAATTTGAAGTTGAGCTAGGAATAATAGTAGCTGTTCTGCCTTAATACTATACTACTACTCTGTTACTATTCCTTCTTCTAATTAATCTTCCAAGTTTGCCCAAAGATGCAACGCACATGTACATGTCTTAGATCAATTTTTGTAATTATTTTTCTTACATCATGTACATGTGTTTTTTACCTACATTCGTAAGGTAATTATTTAAAAAAAAAATGACTTGGTGAAAAAATATGCTTTGTTAAGTTATATATTGAATGATTTAAATTAATAAATTATATTAAATTTATAATCATTACCATCAGGGCCGTGGGTAGCCTAGGGGTTAGATCATCGGATTCCAGACTGGAGGGCCTGGGTTCGATGCCCGATGCCACCAAATACCCTCTGAGTACACACGGATTACGTGCTTTTTAAATCAATGGGTTCGAAAGTCTTGTGGGTGGTCGCAGCAGAAACCACGAGTGCAGGCGGCTGGAGAATATTTCTCTCCCTCCAATTCAATGCCTAAATTGTGGAGGTGGAGATAGGTGATGACGCCATCTATCGTTAAGAAGTCCAATCTGTCTCACAGGCTCTGGCAACTCTCATTCCTTCCCTTGGAAAGGACCCGACAACAATCATTACCTTTTTCAGTATTTTATCATTACGAATTTGAATACAGAAACTAAATTCAAAAAGTAAGTTCACTTCATATGCATGAAAATTAACGATAAAAATATGTATTTTTTTTGTACACAAGAACATATTTGAATGACAAAGTATTTGCAATGCATTATCTTTTTTTTAGTCCGACACCAATATCCATTAAACTAATTTTATTTCAAGTTCGCAATATGCATTTGCAATCAGTAATACGAAATGGATTAACATATTGTTCAATAAATCGATGAATGCATGTGAGAAGGAGATCTTTTTTTAATTGTGTTTGTATTTTTTTAATTTCTTTTTTCCACTTAATTACTTTTATGCGTTTTACAGTAAAATTTAATGGAATCAAAATTTATTATTCTTTATTTTTAATTGGTGTATTGAATGCCTAAAAATGTTAAAATCGTTTGTATTGTAATTGACTAATACATTTAAAAAAAATTATCTCCCCCCCCCAACAATTTAAAAGATAAAAAGATTGAAAAACTTACTGAAACTAATTGAAATAGGAATTTATAAATACTAGAAGCATTCTCCTCTATTCCATTGTCAAAGTCGATTTGAAAGTAATATTTACTATGTAATATACGAAGGCTGTTTTTTAAGTAAAATCCGATTGTTTTTTAAAAAAAAACAATAAAATTTTGATTCAAAAAACCTTTATTTTAGGATTGTACATATTTTTGCCTATTTACTACATAGTTGCCGAGTTCATTAATGCACTTGTCATTCATACCTTAGAACTAAGTTTTGAAAATCCTCTTCAAAGAAGGGCCTGAACTCTTGCCTGGTCGGACAGGCTTCACTTCTCCGTTGTCACTGAAGCGCTTCCCACCAAGACTGTGTTTGAGGTACCGGAAAATGTGGAAATCGTTAGAGGAGCAGGGTTGGGGTGGTATAGTGCATGGTCCAAAACCTCCCAGCCAAAAGATTCGATTACGTTAAAAGATTCCTGAGTCGTTCGAGAAGTGTGAGGCCCCGCATTATCGTGGAGGAGCAAAACACCTTCTGACAGCATGCCACGCCGTTAAGAAATGAAAGCGGCAGTGAACTCGTGGCTGTTCAACCAGGTGGCAGACTTCTTTGAAGAGGATTTTCAAAACTTAGTTGGGGATTTTTTCAGTTGTTTTTAGATTTTTTTAGAAAATTTTAAGAAAAAAATGCTAAAATTAAGAAGAGAAAAAAAATTATTAGTAGTAAAATGGGAAAATATTGGTAAAAATTTACAAAAAATAACATGAACGTGGCCCATTCTGTACCAAAAGTTTATGATTAGATTTTCAATTTTTTAATTCTGATGTGTTGCTAAGATATTCATCTTTTAAATGACTTTCAGGATAAGAGATATTTTAACTTTTACAAAAACTAGAGCACTTTATCACAGTTATTATATGAAACTGGTTAAAAAAACAGTGATTATATTTACATAAGCGACTGTAAACTTTGTAATAAAACAGTAATTGACAAATCTGAAAGTTAAAACACTTCTATTATTATAAAAAACATACATAAAAAATTTCAGTTAATTACTTTCAAAACATTTTGAGCAATCGCTGTCCCCGCTTGAGCATTTTCAAAAAACAAAATTTCGAGTAAAACACGTTTTAAAAATATGACACATCTTGCTCAAAGTAATGGCATCTGCTTTTACCAAAACACTCATAGCTTTTGTTCCAGTGAATTGAAAATAATAAACTTGGTATTTTAATAAAGCTAATAAAAATGGCCTATGAAATAAAATCATAAAAAAAATTGTCAACTTTTGGCACAATTCACAAATTTAGAGTAGTCGGATACCTTAAGTTGAGTCAACTAGTGAGAAGGTGAACGTAGTTTACGAGAATGTTTGGCGATTTAGGTATCCAGGTGGTTTCTATTCAAAACTAACTCCAGACTGTCTGTTCCTTCTGTTAGGGGCTGTGTCAGTTGACTTGTATGAAAAACCCCATATAATTTCGAGGAAAAGGGATGACTTTTTCGGGAACTATGTCTAAACTGCTCTAAATTATACTTTGTTTTTTCTTGATGGAAGTTAATTGGAGCTAAGCAAAAATACGCAAAGCCAAGAAGTTCTAAAACTGAAAATTGTTTGTTTAATTTCATTAAAAATTAAATAAAGTTAATTCGCATATATAAGGAATACGCCATCATGTCAAAGGAAATAATTATTACCCAAGTTTGAAATCTTACCTTTATAAATGCTTTTCATTTACGGTGGTTATATTTGCGGTTCTAACACAAGATCAAATAGTAATAATAATTTTTGAATTATCATCCACACTGGACAAAGTAATTGAAATCTGAGAAACTGACTTACGTAGGAGGCGTGTACGGAAACTAAGTAACGTTTTGGAAAAACTCGCATAAAAAATCTTTTTTCAAAACAAAATTTATTTTTACTTGAAAGACATGTCGGAAACTGTTTTTCTACATAGTTACCATCATTGTTCGAACATTTGTCTCGTATTAGAGAAACCAAATTGTCTACACACTCTTCAAAGAAAGACGCTGCCACTTAAGAGAGCTATTGTTGACAGCTCTTTGTGGATACTCATTGTAAAGCAATCTGATTGTGAATCGTCTGTTTTGAAGATATTCCTCATTCACTTTTTTAACCAAACCATCTTTGACAAGCGATGGTTTGAGTATTGATGCAGCCATCACTGAATTATTGAATCCCCTTTCTCACTGCCTCATCCCTCATTACATTTTTACCGCAAACCTTAATAAGTTGACGATGAATTTCAACTGGCTTAACATTTCTCGCGTTTAAAAAACAGATAATAAAACAGATTTTATGGTCGACTGGATCGCAAATTGTCTTATACATTTTGAACACTCACTAACATGTGTAAAAGAAACACAAATCCCGCTATAATGACGTCACTGTACTGCCAATCAACCAGAAATACGTGTGTGTAAGGTTGAACATTAATACTACCACTTCAGTTGCGGTAGAACGAAATGGTACACAGTTTCTGGATGTACCTCGTGAAGTAAGAATTTGAAGCATGCTCATTAAAATATTGTTCCATTGTACAAGTTGGAAGCTCAAAGAGAGGAGTAAATAGTGATGCTAATTGACAAAAAGGAAATTATTTAAAAAACACAAGAAACTAATTCCTAAAAATAAAATTTACCCCATTATAGATTTTATACATAATACTTCCTTCCTAAAAATGAGTTAATCTAAATTTTATAAAATGCTGCTCAATGGCTTCTGAATAAAGGTAACTTGAAAACGGGTCTACTAATCGCAACTTATTACAGATATTTTTACAAATGCACAGATAGTTATTTTAAAATAATAAAAATATAAAATAAAAGATTAAAAAAAAGTCCATATCATTAGAAATATGTAGTTGAAAAATATACACATTTAAAAAAAATGCCACAAACGAAATTTTTTTTTATAGATAAAACCAAACCAAAGTTGAAATCCGCTTCATGTTTATAAAATTCTCCAATTACTCATGAAATATTCAAGTCTAAATTTACGATTGGAAGTCAAGTAACTAAAGAGAGGACTGTACTATATATTATATATACAGTAGAATCTGTTTTTGTGCGGTCCTTTTTATGCGATTTTATTTTTGTGCGATTTTTTCTGTGTGATCCCTTTTCTGCGGTATATGAATTTCAACGGTTTTTGGCGCCACTGAAATGTACCAGAGGCGATGGAGAATGTTAGGACCTTCCTGCAAAGTCAGGTTCTGCATTTAACATTTTATAATTGATGGGAGGGATGACCAGAGTGCCTAGCTCTTTTATGCTTTAACCTCACATTATTAGGATTTTGAATGTCTGCAATGTTATGACTCGTGCCCTTTGTTAACACTTTATAAATTGGGTAGGTACGTACTTGGCGTTAGTTAGGCTTTGGGGCCCTAGAGTCCTAAACCCTTGCGAGGTTGGAGTGCATGTTACGCCACTGCAATGTACATATATACACTTCAAGACACTCTGTTAATTCGTTATAAACAGTCTTCCGACAATGCACGTTCAGTTGCTTTCTTTCAACGCCCCAATAGCCCGTGCTTGATTGAATTCGAAACTTTCAATGACAGTGACATTATCAATAATTTGATAGATTATTAAATTGACAAGAAGAACCAGATTCTTTGAGAGGAGATAAAATATATGCAGGGATACATCTTTCCATCAAATTGAAAAAGCATTTTCAAAATAGATACCAATCCCGAAAGGTGTATGAAATTTCAAAAAAGAGCTTCGATCATGCATATCTGGTTATCGTGACATTTGCAAGCAACTGATCAAACACTTTGTCGTAAAAATTTATCTCTTACATTATGGTGCCAAAAAATAAGTCAATTGAAATTGTATCTTCAAGTGAGGAAAGCGATTTTGAACTAATTCATCACAGGAAGATGAGCGCTTTGGCTTACGACGAGTAACAATGAATTATGTATGTGCATTTGGAAAATTTCTCCATGTATACCATGAGAAACTAAATGTTTTAAAAATGTTTCCATGTGCAATTTAACTATTTATTTTGTTATGGAAATACTTTCTGATGAATTTCAAAATATAATTGGCGTATTTTCTAAGTGCGACTTTTTTTATGCGAGGAAGCCATTTTGACCATTTATATTCCGATATTGCAATTAGTAAAAAAGATATTAATTAAAAACCTTAAAACGCATACTTGTTTTATCCCTGTGAGTTGTTTATTTCGCTAATTACACGATTGAAGGACCGGGGGGGGGGGTAAAAAATTTTGGTACTTCCGACGTTATTTAAACAGTGGTGTAATATTTACTTTTAAAATCAGACAAGAAATAATTTTAAAAAACATTATACCGTTAAGAAAGTTAGATTGGTGAAATAGCTTTAGGAAACCTTGGTGAAAGAGAGAAAATATTTAGATGGATTATAGTCATACCAGGAGAAATCTGACGGTTGCTCTTTAATCGGATCACACTCAGAGAAGTGTTCAATTATTTGTCTTGCGAACTTAAGATAGCTATATAAATAGATTGCTCCCTCAGTTTATCATCTTGATTGATCGTAAATTAGTGGAACCGAAATAAAAGTGATTATTTTTATATCAATGTCTGTTGATTCGGTGTCCCAAACTACACCAAAGACCTAACAGCAGTGACAAATTGACTAGAAGTCATTAGCCTTGTTAATAGAATTATACATTTTCATTTTTTATGTGGATAGAGCAATAAAAAACATATTCGTAGTAGAAATCGATGCAAGGTCAACGTGTAAAAATTTAGAAGCACCTGAAAAAAATTTTAATCAACTTAGTTTCTGATTTTAATGTACCATAAGAAGGGTTTAAATATGGTCTCAATATGCAACTTGATATTTTTTGTTCGATTTACCTCCAAATTATCCTTTTGAAATCTGCTTAAAATGAAAATGACTATAAAAGATGCTCCTCCTATGTTCTTTCCTTCATTGCCATGATTACCGCGTTTTACTTCTTAATGGTATTTTCGCATCATAAAATCTCAGGTGCCTCCCTCTGGGGAGGAAACTGGGTGTTAAAATTACATTGCGGTATTGGCACTCCACCTATATGGTGCCTCATTTAAAAGGGATACCAACTCCGGGGAATATACCAGGTCTGTAATGGTAAATAACAATCTGCAGCCCCATTGGAAAAAAATTCTTAATGGTATTATTGTCTGTTACCATACTTTTAACGGATACTCTTCAGTCGCTATTAGTGACAGCAGTTGCATTTATTGAGATTTCACACCGCTGTATTCTTCTTAAGAAAACAAACCGCGTAAAGAAGATTATAAAGACTTTCGGAAATTTAAAAACAAAAGAAAAAAATCCAAATATACCTTTTGTTTGGAAGTTTTTATCATCATAAGAATATCATTACATATTGGTGCATTCATTTATAGATTACTCAGAAGAGATATATGTATTGCGATGCTTTCCATCTATTCCTTGGAAAATCTTTGCATGAAAAAGTGTATAATAACGTATTATCAATCATTTGTGAAATGTATTATTTCATATTTTTCTCTATGCTGAAGACGTCTTTTTGATTTTTTTACACTGCTGTTTGCTATGATACAAAATCTATCACGAAACAGTTTGTCACCTCTTTGCTAATGGAAAAAAACATTTAAATGTGAAAGCCTTTTCCCTAATTTGTCTGTAATTAAATAAGTAGTCAAAAAGTTTGACAATTTAGTAGGATTTCTTGTATTCACAACACTCATGTTCAACTCATGGGATTTATTTTTTACATTGTATGGGATTCTAGAAGCAAACATGTTAAGGCATCCCGTTGTAATATATTACAATTTTTTCACAAGTTTTGCTTTATTTATGATTATGACGGTGTCAGCGTCTTTGGTTATAAAAACCTCAACTGAAGTGAGTTTCATGGCCTTAACTATACCTGAAAACAAAGGAGGATTGAACTTTAAACACTAAAGATTCATCACGTTGGCCGAAAATAAAATAACACCGAAGCCATGAAAAATAACTCCCATAAAAAGAAATTTTATTTTCGGTACCATGTGGATAGTTTTTGCTTTATTTTTCATATATTTGACCGATTAATTTTTTTTTCTTCATTTTTTATACCTAGTTTAATACAAAAACGTCACTTCTTTAATTTTTAGGTTTCATTAAAGTTTAAATCATTTTAATTGTTCTTAATTATTAGACTTAAACATTTAAAGTAATTTTTATGAGGAAATATTACTTTAAAACTCAAATTTACATTTAGGTCATTTTAAGGTAAGGTATTAAATGGGTTTATTTTATTTTGGCAGAGAAAATTGGGAGGATTTTAGAATATATTCATTATAAAGGATTTTAGAAATATATTCATTATTTTTACCAAAAAGAATTAAATCATCAATATATCTAAAAATATAAAAATAATCATTAATAATATAACTATTTTCTTAAGAATCAAGCAAACTGTTTCTATCTCGTCCATCTTAAAAGTATAACCCTTTAAATAGTATTTATACAGATTACTGGGTAAAAATTATAATATAATCTCCGTTTTGTACTAATTCAATAACTGTTTTAAATTTCAGGAAAGTTCAAAGCTAACATCTACTCTCATCTACAATCATTTAACTCATTGTCAATAAATACATTGTCTGGTTGTGACGTTCACTTGCATTGAGGCGTTGATCCAACTTAAAGTACCAATTTGGCGAGATGGAAAACACCCACGAATTAGAGAGAATAGACCTTGGCGATAGAACATTTCTACAATTGATAAAAAAATATTGATAAATTTAAGAAATTTAAAAGCATTTGTCTTTTATGGAAGTTAGGAGTTGAAAAATATGTGGAAATTTAACTTCTGGTATACTAGGTGTATCTAAACTCTTGGGCAAAACTTTAAGAGGTGATAGTACACATCAAGACAAACAATATTAAATAGGAAACTTAGGGTCCCATACGTCTTCCAAAAGAGATAGTCGCCATTAAAGTTTAGGGTCCGAAATTTCAAATGATTATAGAAAACGAAAAAATGGGTCGATTCGTTGACGGTTTTCGCTAAAATTATTCTTTTTGTGAGTATTTTCTTGAAAAATAAATTTTAAAGATAACGTTAAGCAAATGTTGATAGAGGACGCTTTAGACTTTAGAGTAGCGAACAACTATTTTTTACCGTTACTTTTTGTATCACATTAAATGCTTTCGAAAGCTTAGACTTAAATTTTGAGCTCAAAATCTGATTCTTTGGGTGTGGTTAAGTAGCGCAAGCGGAATTGTGTTCAGGAGGTGAAATCTGAACCCCCCTCCTCCCCTGGACACAGTTCAGTTATTCACTATCTTAGATGCTCGACCGTAGACTAGGCAGCAACTACTACCCACTAAACGTAAAATAAACAAGAGTGGTATAACAAAATTAAAAATGTATTCATAATAGGCATGATAAATTTCTCCGCTTAAAATAAAAAGCAACAATTTGATGTACGCACGTAGTGCGCATGAATGAAAGTTGAATGAATGATGACACGTAGAAAATGGTACATGCATGACTTTCTTGTGGAATTACAAAAACTGCTCGAAGGAGCCCTCACCAGCAAGGATGCAGGCCTCACACCGCCGGAGGAGGGGCTGTCGAACATTAGCAAATACTTCGGGCATCTCCCGGATATCGCCTGTTGGATTCGACGTCCAACGGGTCCGCCAATCAGGGCCTCGTTGGTGTCGACGGACTTCTCTAAACAAGACTGATCATATGGCCTAGAGGAAGAAGTCTAGGCAGGAGAAGTCAGGGGAGCGTGCCGGACGACTCCGTCCAATCCATCGCCCTAGATATGCTGTATCCAATGCACTTCACACATTTGCACTGAAATGTGCCGGCGCACCGTCATGTTAGAACCACATACAAGCCTAACACTTTGCAGTAGAACTGGAAGCACCTCTTGTAGGAATACCAGATACGTTCCACAATCCTTGGCAGAAGATATGGTCCGATCAAATGATCGTGGATTATTCCAGCCCACACATTGACGCTGAAACGCCCTTGGTGTGAATGAGACTGATAGCGTGTGGGTTACTGTCCGTCCAGTTGTGTGCATTGTGCGCATTGAAAATGCCTTCCCGGCTGAAACTGCATTCATCGGTGAATAACACGTGTGTGGCAAAGTCTGGTTGCACAGCCAATCGTTGGAGGAACCATCGTGAAAAATCGACACGTGGCTGATGGTTGGTTGCTTTCAAGGCGTGCACACACTGCGCATGATAGGGTCGAAGGTCTTCGGCTCCCAACCTTTGCCAAACCATCATGTTGCTCTTATTTGTGGCGGTGGATACTGTCAGCGTAATTGTCCCCGGTTGCTCCGCAAATTCAAGCAACACATGCTCTTCAAGTTCCGGTGTCCTCGCACTCCTGGTACGCCCTGAGTCGTGCATCCCACTGACAAACAAACCGGTTTCTCTGAGACGGCGATGCAAGCGTTCGAAGGTTTTTCAGTTTGGAAAGCGTCTCGAAGGAAGCCGTTCCCCGTACAATCGCCGGGCCTCCAGGACATTCCCATCCGCAACATCGTAAATGAAATGGATATCAGCCATTTCATGGTTAGCGTAGCTGGTCATCCATACAGCCATCAAAAACGAAAACATGATGACCAGAGCTTTTATAGCACTTTACATCCTTACATACAGTTAGTACCATACATAGAAATCCTTGTGTACTACACTTTGCATTCAAATCAGGTAATTTCTGTAATCGGGTATTTTGCGTGGAGAAATTGCTCATGCACTGCGAGAAACGATGTTCAAAACTGAGAGAAAACAGCTCACTTTTGAATACTTCACATTCTCAAAATAGCTCCGATGCACGCTTACTCAAATCTGAGAATCGCATATTCTCATATGGAGACACAAGTACATTCTCATTTTTGAACCTGTTACGGGATCAAATTTTTGAGAATGAAAGATCGATATGAGTATATAATGCACTCATATTTGAATTTGTTAATGTATCAAATATGAGTTAAAACAATAAAATGAGTATGTATAGCATTTATTTTCGGTACTGTTGTATCTAATATGAATTTTTAACAGAAAAATATTTATTAACCCAAATCTTAAGGGATTTAAAAATGTGATACCTGAGTTGTAAATTTTCACTTTCTACATCTTACGTATTATTTTATTTTCATTTCATGAAATTTTTACACTTAACTTCGAAATCAAAATTCATTTTACATTTATTGTGTGTAACAAAAAGGTACTCGCATATTATCGCGAAAGTGCCTAAGTTAAAGATAACTCGCCAAATTGGCAGTAACGATTTCGCATGTGTCCTACGCGCTGAATTAGCAACCATGTACTTGTTTTATATAATGTCGCCAATACGGTGGCGACAATACGCAAGTATCAACAAAAATATTACTTTTCGAAAGAAAAAAAAATGCAACTATTATTTGATCACAAACTGCATGTCTTCGAACTTATACCGCAAATATAAATCTTTGAAAACTGCAAAAATAAATTCGATGTTATCGTTTAACAAATGTGTATGCATTTTGAACTAGTTCCAGAAGCAATTTGATTCATTATTTATATTTATGTTTCTCTAGAAGCATTATATTGTTTCCTTAAAATCATATACAAGCAGAAAATTAACTTTTATTTAAAAAAATTCAGCCCTTCAATAATAAGTTATTAGAAATATCTAGGAAACATTATGATAAATAACAGATTTTTCTAAGTAAAAATTTCAAAACAATGCCAGAAAGAAATAGCTTTTTTACATATTATGTAACCTGAAGAAAAAAACCTTTTGACTAAAGTAACACTCATTAGGCCCAGGTGTGTAAGTACTCTTTATATCAATTGTTTTGTTTAAATAGAAACATCTATCCACATGGAAATAAAGAAAATGCATTGCTATATTACAAACTAAGCTCATTTTTTGTTAAAGCAACTGATTTTACACTTTCCTATCACCAAAGAAAACAAATATAATAGTTTTTAAGTTAATGTTTTTTTTTAAATTAAAATACTTAAAAATTTTAGTCTTTAGAAGAATGTAAAAACAACTCTAACAGTACATTTTTGCATTAACAAAACATTTAGTTTTTAACCTAATGGAAAGAGCTTTTAGAGAAGTTTTCAGCACCCATTCAGAAGAAAAAATAACATCATAAGGACCAATAGAATCATAATTTAGCAATTTTACTTGCTGTACAGAATTTTATTTTCAATACCTTTTTTCAATTATTCACTGTTAACAAGAAAAATAAAACAAACCAAAATCATATTGCTGAAATATTTATTCTGGAAATTGTACACATACATATATACATAAAAAATAAACAAGAATATAAGTAAATTTTTTTTTTATAAACACTATCTAATCCATATTATAGTCAACTCCATCCTTATTTGTGCAGAACAGATTATGTTTTAGTGTAATATACATTGTAAATATAGGAAAGTGTGTAACAGTACATAAATAAACAACTTTTAAATTTTTTTATCAAATTATGTCTTTGAGTTACAAAATGTGAGTGAAAATGCCTTTCAAACAGTGTTGTTTCAAATAAATTACATGTTAGGATATGCGAGTCATCTAAATTATTTACTGCAGAATTTATAGATAGCTGGTTCTGAAAGGAATTTTGAAAGTTCTCATTAGAGTAAAATTTTTACAAAGGTTGTTCATAATTATATAGTTTTCGAAATGACTATCTACAAAATTTAGCATAACACATGTAGTGATATGCTATGCCTGTATGAGTATTTAGAACATAATGACAAAGCTACAATGTGAAACCAATGGTCTTTGGCAGAAAGTGCAAAATGTATGAAATTCATAGATTAATTTTATCCATAAAATATGTATAAAAAAAATTCAGAGCTATATCAAAATTTAAAACAAATTATGAGTGGAAACATTAAAAATCAAGATTTGTAGTAACAAGCAGAAATGAAATTAGTGCAAATTAAAAATAAAGCATTCATAATTTAGAAACAAGATAAAAGATTTAAAAAATACAATTTTTATAAATATTGCACGTCTACCTGAATTTCACATTTATAAAAACAACAGTTAAAAAAATACCACACATTGGAACAATATATACAGGAACTAATTTGCTATCAGTACACTACACATTAAACATCTTTTAGAAGTGGTTTTGAAATCGCTGCAAAAATTTTGGCATCCAATAGTATTCAATCAATGATGATGGTCTCCCACTAAGAACTCAACATGACAATAATTTAAAAGATTGGCTTATTCCTGGCAAAAAAGGAATTACATTAAGAAGCAAAAACATAAGTACTTTTTTTTATAGAAAACCAATTAGAAAAATATGAATGCCAGGATTTAAAGAAATAGAACAAAAGGTATTTAGAAATGCCAAGAAAAAAGCAGAAAAAAATAAAATTGAAACTGGAAAAATAATAACTGCATATAAAAGAGTGGGGTGCTCAATATCAATTGTTATAATTTCTTACTAGTTCTATTCCAAAATGCAGAGTTAGTGTAAAAATGTAGTACAGAGGACCCCACGCCTTTACCACGATGACATTAATTTTCTAGTTAATCATTTTATTCTTATATTAAGATTTATTTCTTACTTTTTAGTTTGATAAAAAAGCATGTTTCTTAAAACTATAATTTAAATTAATTGTGCTTCAAATACGTCAGACTGAACAAATTACGTATTATCACAACAAATGCCAAATCTAATAATAACACACCAAGTTGGCAACCCTGATTGGTAATTGCGTCTTATTGCAACCTATTAGCGATATTATATGAAATGAAGCACCTGGCAGCCAATTCAGTGTGTACCACACATAGGAAATCGGGGTGGCCAACTCAGCGAGTTATTTAGAGTCAGCGATTGTCGCAAAAATACACAAGTACCCTCCGAGTTCCTGTGTGTTGAACGTGCTGAATTGGCAAACAGGTGCTTTGTTTCATATAATGTCACCAATTGGTTGTGATAATACGTAAGTACCAAGATTTATGTTTTTTCACTTGTGTACAACATACCTGCATACAGGAGTTTTTGTACCCAAGCTGTATTAATTTTTGGTACTTTCATAATATTGCAACCATATTGGTGAAATTATATGTAATACAACACATGGTAGTCAATCTGGCGCATACGACACATGCAAAATCAGGGTCACCAACTTGGCACGTTATCTTGAACATTGGCATTGTTGTGGTAATATGTATCGTAAAATCTGGTTGGTGTATGGTGCACACTTTTAACACAAAAAATAAGATTGAATTTTATGCGTGCACGTTATATACCAGGTATAAAAATAAGAGCTTTAAAAAAATGTGAGCACAGGAAAAAAAATTAGATTTCTACATAGATCAAAATAATGGTTATTTAAAAGAAATGGCATTCCTTATGAACTTAAAGGGTTGCACTTCTAGATGTATACTATTTTTTACTAAAGCTTAGAATAAATGAGTAATGAGTAAAAGCATAAAATATATTTATATTGGGTTAAATATAAAGAATCTGATATATATACTTCATTTATTTTCATCCAAATAAACAAAACACTATAGTCACAATAAAGGAACCATAAAATAAATGTAATGAAATAATTTCTTTATGAGAACTTTTAAGACATTTTCCATATGTTTACCAATAAGCTAGAAAAGTTCTTTAAAATCTACAAGAAATTAGTCTCTTAAAAAGATTACTAATTGAAAACAAAAATTTATTTTGTAGGCTTGCCTTTTTCAAGACATGCAAGCTATTTTAAAGTTCAATATGAAAATAAAACTATTCCAATGTAGCAAAGGAATACTTAAATTATTATTTGCCTATAAGCAAGTGCCCAAAAAATCAACAATGTGACTTATTATGAATCAAGTAAATTTCATTAAGATATGTGACTACCCAAAATTCGCAGTTTTGGTGAAAATTTTCAAAAATTACTTTTGTGTTTTTATTTTAAAGACTATACATTTAAGATTCCAAAAACACTCTATTTTTGTTTCTATGATATCTAGAAGCAAAGTTATAGCATAATTAGTAAACTGGAATTGGAGTTAACAAAACCAGATGCTGATCCCTACACAAAATATTTTTAAGATATTGAATTTAAATTTTCAGAACATGTTTTATTTAGTTCTATCTGTGTTATGAATCAAACTCTAATCTCTGTGTATATACAGTGAACCCAAAAAGTGTTCGTACACTTGCAATTTCCTATAAAATTTATTGTTTCCGACTAATAAAAATTAATATTTTGGAATTGTAATTTTTTTATATCTGTAGCTTGTTCTTGGTGGAATGACATAATTATTTTTTTAAAAATTGTATAACTATTATTTTTAAAAATTCATAATCAAAAAGCTCCTGAAAAATTACGCCACTAAAGTCTTAGAACACTTAACAAAAATCTCAACATAGCTTTAAATATTGTATTTCTTTCTTAATTTAGAACTTAGTAGGATATCTTTTAGTGTCCACAACAACTTTTGGACATCTTGATATAGATTTATTGAGTTTTTGTAATTTCTGCATTGATTTTCCTCCATGCTTCTGTGATTATTGTTTTTACTTCCCATTATGTGTTTATATGTCATGTTTTCTTTTTATTTTAAATCTAGTTCTCCCCAAATATGCTCTGCTGGGCTAAATAAATTGATTGAGGACGTGTTTTCAAACTTTTGGGTACAGTTATAGAGACACCAGCAGTGTACATTGAGAGCAGTTCGCTTGGCGTCATTATCCTGTTAAAAAATGAAGTCGTCTGAAATATCCAAATTTTGAGAGGATAATTTAAAATTTCTCTTTAAAATATTTAAATAGAGCTCATGATTCTCAATACCATCAAAAAATACCAAATTACCTAATTCCTGAAGCCTATTTACAACCCCCCTCCCCCGCAAGAACACCTCTGTGTTGAATCATGGAGGTGGAGGAGCTCTTGTTCCACATAAATTCACTGGATTAAATGCCTCATTTTTTCCTTTAAAACTATTATATGCCCATCAGAACCAAAAATGTTGAATTTTCTGTCATCCCAATCACTTTCCTGTCAATTTTGAATTTTCTGAAACTTAAGTCACAAGAATCTAGTTGGATGAATGAACCATGGAAGTGGAAGTGTTCTTGCGTGGGGGCGTAAATCAGCCACAGAATTAGGTAATTTTTGATGGTATTGAGAATCATGAGCTCTAGTCAAATATTTTAAAGAGAAATTTTAAATTGTCTGTCCAAAATTTGATATTGAACACGACTTCATATTTTAACAGAATAATGAAGCCAAGCGTACTGCTCTCAATGTACACCGCTGGTGTCTTTATAACTGGCCCAAAATTTTGTGAAAACACCTCCTCAATCAATTTATTTAGCCCAGCAGAGCATATTTGGGGAGAACTAGATTTAAAATAAAAAAACATGACATAAACACATAATGGGAAGTAAAAATAATAATCACAGAAGCATGGAGGTAAATCGATGCAGAAATTACAAAAACTCATTAAATCTATATCAAGATGTCCAAAAGTTGTTGTGGACACTAAAAGATATCCTATTAAGTTCTAAATTAAGAAAGAAATACAATATTTAAAGCTATGTTGAGATTTTTGTTAAGTGTTCTAAGACTTTAGTGGCGTAATTTTTCAGGAGCTTTTTGATTATTAATTTTTAAAAATAATAGTTATGCTATTTTTAAAAAAATTATTATGTCATTCCATTAAGAACAAGTTGCAGATATCATAAAAAAATTACAATTTCTATACATTAATTTTTATTAGTCGAAATCATTAAATTTTATAGGAAACTGCAAGTGTACGAACACTTTTGGGGTTCACTGTATTTATGTACTTCATTGCATTTAAATGTAAAAAATATCATTAATTTTTTAAAAAATCGAGTTTTTGCATAAAATTTGGCATATTTAAAAAACTTTTAAAAGTAATACATATCTTTTAATTCCTAATATATAAAGATGTTCCATTATTTATGTACTGTATAAATATTATTTGAAAACATTCATTAGAATTTTGTGTAAAAGATCCTAATTGCAATTTTTCATGAAAATTTTACTAAACTCGACAATTTTTATAATTATAAAACTCTCCAGAAAACAGCAAAAGGGTTGAAAATTAGTTAAACATGAAGCTAAAGAGTTTGAGCTATAATTATGGTGAGTTTAAGAAATGTACAACTAGTAGAACATTTTTCATATTGTATTTAAATCTTTAAAAGCATTGTCTGAGAAACTATGTTTTTTGGCTTCACGGTAAAGTTCACAAATGGATTTCTTTTTAAGACATTGAATTAACATTTTAGAAAACTTTTATTTTATTTGTATTATAGACTATAATCTCTGTGTATGTATATATGCATTTTATTGCACATACAATTTGTGAGAAAAAATATGCTTTTTTTTTTAAAAATTGACAAATTTCAAAAAAATAATGTAACTCTTATCGCTCTAGGCACAGATAATGATGTTATTTGGGTGCAGTTTTAATATTATTTGAATATATTAATTAGAATTTTCAATACAAGGTTTACTGTAACTGCAATTTTTAACTAAAAATTCCCAATCTATCCAAAATAATTAAAAATTTTGTGGAATTGTATTTTAATTCCTGACTCAAGTGTAGTATAGGGGAGAGGGCCCTTTCGATTTTTATATAGATATTATTGGTGAGATAACGAATTCATTCTGGCTTCGGGAAACCTATCGCTAAGTGAAGTAGCTTGGCGATCGATTTTGGTCACCAAAAAAATTTGACATCGCCAAGTATCTATACTACACTTGAATCTTAATTCCTAGTTCTATGCACACCCTTTTTAAAGAAAAAAGTGTTTTTTTAGTTGAAAATTTGTTTTAATAAAATGCTCCGAGGGTAGGCACATACCTTAAATTGATTTTTATAAGTAATCCTAAGAAAAAAGGCATTTTTAATACATTTTCCGGCTAAATTCCTATAAAAGCCTTACAATATCAAAACAATCTAGTACTCATGTGTTCGTCCGCGGGTAGCGTGGTAGAAACGAAAAATAGTTCGGAAGATTTATGAGAACTAAATTTGTTGTTGAACCCCAATCTTTAAAATATGTAGCCAGTATATATTAAAAAAACTTTTTTAATCCTGAATATCTTTTTAATTTGTTTGATAGTGTTAATTAACCATTTTTTGAAATTTTGAGTACATGTAATGTCTCATATTTGTAAAGGCATGTGTTCAAATCTGATATAAACAAACTCATTTCAAATTGAGCATGTCCATGTAGTCATTTTTGAGTATTTCTTTT